>JAHWFP010217483.1:0-32489 GCA_023313725.1 Lithobius niger | reverse complement strand
TTGAAAAGTTTGAAAAGCTGAACGATCTTTCGATCAACATCGTCGGTTTTAACGATGACGAGGGATTGTACCCGCTCAGAGTTTCCAAGAACTACGATGGACTACTCATCGACCTTCTCTCGTTGAGTGACGCGGATAACACCCATTACTGCGGCATTACGGACATCGCTACGTTTTTACGATATCGAGGCTCGGGGACTAACGCCAAATACTATTGCCGAAACTGTTTCGCAGGATTTGGAATGGAGTGGATGCTTTTAGTTCACCGAAACGAATGCGTCAAAATCAATCCTGCGCAAGCTCTCCGATTTAAAGCTGGAGGAGACAACTTTCTCGAGTTTCGACATTTTAACCGTCAAAACCCCTTTCCTCGGATTATCTATGCCGACTTCGAGTGTCTACTCCTGCCAATCCACACCGCTCCACCGGGACCATCGACGAGCTCGACCACCCCAATTCATCGACACGCACCTTGCAGCTTCGGCTACGTCGTGATCGAGCAGAACGGGGAGATCGTTAATCGAGACTACTACTTGGAAGAAAATGCGGTGGAAGTTTTTTTTAAACGCATGAAGAAAGAAGCGCGACATTATAACGAGTTGTTGAAAAGGATACTACCTCTCAATCTTTCCCCAGCCGAACAGGTCAGTTACGAAGAGGCCAAAGTCTGTCACTATTGCGATAAACCCTTTCCCTTTTTGGTTTCGAAAGGCGATCCCAACACTAAAGTTAGGGATCACTGTCATATTAGCGGAAAATATAGAGGACCGGCTCACTCGAAATGCAATCTCAACGCTCGAGAAAAAAAAACCATCCCAGTCGTATTCCACGGTCTAGAAGGGTATGACATGCATCTTCTGGTACCCGCAGTGCACATGTTTAAGGGACAAGTCGACGTTATTGGTCGGAATGCCGAGCGTTTTCAGAGTATGACGATCAAGAGGTTAGACAGCGGGATAAGCCTTCGATTCATAGACAGCGTGAATTTCCTTAAAGCTTCGCTGGATACTTTGGTCAAACACCGCAGGAGCTTCCCGATTCTTGAGGCAGCTTTGGACTCTGGTTTAAAATCCTCTTGGTTCGTCGAAGAAACCGCGCGAGAGAGCGTTGTAGATCTGCTGACCCGGAAGGGTGTTTACCCCTACGAGTACGTTACCGACATGTCGGTCTTCGAAAAAGAAGAGCTTCCCTCTCGAAAATGCTTTTTCTCTCAACTGAAGGACGAAGAGTTGGCGGGTGAAGAGTACGTGAGAGCGCTCAACCTGTGGCTCAAGATGAAAGTAAAGAAATTCAGCACGAAATCTACCAGATGACCGACGTTTTCCTACTCGCGGACATCTTCGAAGATTTCAGGAAAATATGCCTCGTCAACAACAAGTTGGATCCCTGTTACTACATCTCTACTCCGGGATTTAGTTGGGCGGCACTGTTGAGAATGCAGAAATCCAAGTTGGAGTTGTTTTTACACTCGGGAAAACACAACATGATAACTTCTGGCATCAGAGGCGGCGTGTCATTTATTTGCAAGCGATATTCGAAGGCGAACAACAAACATCTGGCCAATTTCAATCCCGGCGAACCCTCCATTTATATAATTTACTTGGATATGAATAACTTGTACGGTTTCGCTATGAGAGCTCGTCTCCCTTACGACGGATTCCGCTACTTGACCAAAGAAGAAATTCGGACCTTAGACATTGATACCGTGCCGGACGAGGCGGATGTCGGCTATATACTCGAAGTCGACCTAGAATACCCCGCAGAGCTTCACGACTCGCATAACGACTATCCCCTAGCTCCCGAGAAGCTCGAGATCGGAGAAGACCTCGTCTCACCCTTTTCCCGAAAACTAGCGGAAGATATCAATCACGACATCAAACCTTCTGCCAAGCTCGTGCCGAATCTCCTGCACAAAAAGAACTACGTCGTTCACTACCAAAATTTGAAGTTTTACCTGCATCACGGATTGATTCTTCGTCGAATCCGAAGAGTACTGAGCTTCAACCAGAAACCCTGGATGGAGGGGTACATCAATTTCAATACGGAGAAATGGCAGCAATCGACCGCACCCTTTGAAAAGGATTATTTTAAACTGTTAAACAACTCGGTATTTGGAAAGACGATGGAAAATAAACAGAAGCGAGTCAACGTGAAACTGTGCACCGATCCCAAGAAAGCGATCAAGTACACCTCTCAACCTCACGCGGATTCGTTCGAAATCCTTAATGAACATTTAGTGCAGATCAACCGCAGAGTCAGGAGCGTCTGTTGCGATCTACCGACGTACTCTGGATTCAGTATTCTGGAACTGTCAAAACTGGCCATGTTCCGCTTCCACTACGAATACGTTAAACCCAAGTACGAGGACCGTGCCAAACTCCTGTTTACCGACACCGACAGCCTCTGCTACGAAGTGGAAACGGACGATGTGTACGAGGATATGAAGCGAGACCGTGAACGTTTCGATACCAGCAATTATCCGAGAGATCATCCCTTGTACTCCGAAGCGAACAAACAAGTCCTGGGGAAGATGAAGGACGAGATGGGTGGCGTTCCCATCTTAGAATTCGTGAGTTTACGATCCAAAATGTACGCTATTAGAGCGCAGAAAACGAAGACATCCATGAAGGCTAAGGGCATCCAGACATCTTTCGTGAAGAAACACTTGGACTTTGACGATTACGAATCCGCCCTAAGAATGCCAGTACCCGCACCGAAAGGAACCTGGACTAAAATCGCCAGCTCGAAACACGAACTAAGCACGGTGAAAATTACGAAATCTCTCCTCTCGGCCTATGACGACAAACGTTTTATCCTTGACAATGGGGAAGATACGCTAGCCATCGGTCATCGAGATTCCGGCATGTGGCGAGAGTACGAAGACGACTTCGACTCCGACGTAGACATCATGACTGACGAGGAGGAGGAGGAGAGAGCGAGTTTAGCGTTCATCTCGAAGGAGAAGGAGGTGTTGAACGATGCTAAAAAAGAGGAAGAACGGGTTAGATCGGTACGACGATCCGCGGTACTAGAGAACCGCAGGATAAAACTGAACGACCTCGCGGCATGGAAGGAAAAAGAAAATGCTAGGCGAAGAATGTTGGATAGGGAAAGACGGGCCACGATGTGTCCGGTGCTGAAAAAGACGAGATTAGAGAAAAATGCCGCTTGTAAGAGGAAGGCTCAAGAACGAGAGACTGAGGAGGAAAAGAAAGCTAGATTGGAGAATAAAACCGCTAGTAAGAGGAAAGCTCAAGAACGAGAGACTGAGGAGGAAAAGAAAGCCAGATTGAAGAAGGATGCTGCTCGGAAGACAAAAATCCGCATGCTTATGAAATGAGAGACAGTCAATGCCATCGGTGATCCAAGGCGGTCATTCCCTTTCCTTCCCAACCCCTTTTCCCCTCCCAATCCCACCCCAATCCCACTTCTCCTATAACTGCAACCTTGACGCTGGTGGAGAGGCTTAACCCCTGGTTGAATATGCGAATATTAAAAAAAAAACCCGAGTTCGAAAAAAAAGCTATAAAAATAGGTTTTTTTGACAGTTCAATTGGGGAAACCAATAGCAGTATCAATCAAAAAAAGGTATCCACCAAATTGAAAAAAAAACTGAAAGTGACGTCATTACCCCCACTTTGATCACGAGACCGTAAGTGACGTCATTAGGGTGTGTGACGTCGTAAGTGAGGTATCATGGAGGCATCAAAAGGAAACAAAAAGGCATCAAAAAGCACTTTCCTACCATCCTCCAGATCGATGAAAACTAAAAAAGGGGGGGGGGCATCACTTCCCACCCTCCTCCAGATTGACAAAAAAGTACCAAAAGACACTTTTCCACTATCTTCCAGATTGATGAAAACGAAAGAAAGGTAGTATAAGGCACTTTTCCACCGGAAGTGACGTCATTAACCCCACTGTGACGTCATAATTGAGAGACATGGAGGTTTCAAAACGATGCAAAAAAGTAGCAAAAGGCACTTTTCTACCATCCTCCAGATTGATGAAAACTAAAAAAAAGTGGGACGTCCCTCCAAATTGACGGAAAAAAAAAAAGTAGCAAAAGACTCTTTTCCACTATCCTACAGATTAGGAACGAAAAAAAAGGTAGCAAAAGACACTTTTCCACCATCCTCCAGATCGATGAAAACCGGAAGTGACGTCATAACCCCCCACTTTGATCACATGACTGGAAGTGACGTCATTAGGCTCACGTCATAAGTGAGGTTATGGATGTAGCAAAAGGATGCAAAAAGTAGCAAAAGGCACTTTCCCACCATCCTCCAGATTGATGAAAACTAAAAAAGTGGGGGTAATGACGTCACTTCCCCTCCAAATTGATGAAAAATAAAAAGTAGCAAAAGACACTTTTCCACCATCCTACAAATTGTGAACGAAAAAAAAAGGTAGCAAAAGACACTTTCCACCATCCTACAGATTGATGAAAACCGGAAGTGACGTCATTACCCCCACTTTTCATCACCTGACCGGAAGTGACGTCATTACCCCCACTTTAATCACGTGACCGGAAGTGGGGGTAATGACGTCACTTCCGTCCGGGGGTGTACAACTCAATCGTGTTCTTACCCTACTACGATGCTAGATTGACGGCCCTAGAAGATGGGCGCCCTGGCTCCAACCCTGCCGTGCTGGCATCCAAAGTCGCACTTTTTGTAGCATTACGGAAGTTACGGAAAATCGGTTAAAGTGTCGGGGCTCAAAAACTGGCCATCTAAACATCATGAAACTTGGTGACCTAAGCCTGTGCTTAGGCTTAACCTCCGTACGCACATTTTAAGCCCAACCAGAAGTCTGTGAGACCTCTATGACCTCTATTTTGCTGCAAAAGAATGCGCGACGTCTTCTGCAACTTGGCTGCTTGCATCCCTTGTACCGGGGACGTGCGTGGTTGAAGTCAGATGGCTGGATGGACGGTCCCAAAAGATGGTGACCCCCCAGAGGCAACAGCACGTGGAATGATGGACACGTGTCCACACAACTTGTCTGCTTGCATCCCAGGGCTAAAGATCGATGTAGTTTCTACCGGCGACGAGCGTGGTCGAAGCCAGACTGTTAACCATTCGGCAACAATGTTTTGGGAACATCCAGCAAACTGGGATTCATGCAACATGTCCATTGATAAGCTTTTCCCTCGGAAATTCCATTCTCCATCTCACAATCACCCTGCCACTCCTTTCTCATCTTGTTTCCTGCCTTGTTTGGTTTTTTGGTCTCGAACCCGCATGTCGGGTAGCAAGGCGTGGGCTTCTCCGCCTTGCCCCCAAATTTCCGATGCCAAACACCATGTTCGCAACAACGACACGAGGCTTTATCGAAAGCCACACAATTGATGATCACTTGCAGTGTTTGACACATCGCTGGCCCATTGCCCTTCACGACCGGTTGCTGTTTCCGCGTGGTCCAATCACATCCTGCTATCCCGCACCCAGATGCGGGTTCCGCGGGTGTTGTACAATATTGCACAACGTTGCGTCATGTGGCAACTACTTCACGATCTTGCATACATTTGAGCAGAAGCGATGTGCATTGGTCACGCGTAGGCGTATATAAGGGCCTACCCGCGCATGCGAATCATTTCCTCGACCAGAAGCGGGCAGATATGATGATGGCTGGAGTGGCACTGATGAACGACTTTCCCAAATACCCCGTAGTAGAGAAGTCTAGGGCCAGCAAGACTCGGCGGGAACTTCATCGGGTTTGGACGGAAGAGCCGAGCGAGTACCAGGACAAGAAAGATTTCTCCGAACCTCCAATGTGCTACATTGGCAGATGCAACAAGAAGAGCAAGGAGTTGGATTTTTTCACGGAACTATTTGGGGAGACCGCAGATTTCATCGTCAGGAGGACCAACCAATTCATGGAAGGCAGGGCCAGCAATGCCAAATGCAGCAAATGGAACGTCATGTCAGCCAACACACCAGGACCAAAAGACAATGCAGGGACTTCAACTCACAACGAGCCATCGGCCATGGAGAACAATATCGCCGTGGCCAACACAACAGTCGAGTCATTGGTTCCGCCACCACTACCACCATGTCCATCACCACCCCGCATCACTTACTGCCAGTTTTTGCCACTCACAGGAATTCCGAGTGAACCACAGCTGGGAATACCACAACCAGACGTACACATGGAAGAAGCAGCCGGGTCCAGCCAAGCATAGCCGCTAATGCCAGAATCAGATGTGGCCGGGGAGGAGGACGAATCAGAGTACCCATATTACTGAGAGGATAATGAGGACTACTACAAAGGCAGCAGCCAAGAATCAGTCAACGATGAGGATGAGTTAGACGACGAACTAAAAGAAACCGAGTCAGAGGACAATGCTGATATCTACCTTACGATGTCCAGCAATGACGAGGAAGAAGCAATGCCGGACAGTCCACCACGACCGTCAAAGAGAGACAGTCCACCACAACCGCTAAGGCCTGACAGCCCACTACAAACTTCAGCCTTAACAGAAACCTTGCCCACTAATCCCTTGCCAATGCCACGTTGTCCGACACTGCAATCATCAGAAGCGACGTCGCCCACATATCAGCCCGGTTGGTCGGTCCTACTACATCGTCCCACACCAGCAGAGGAGGTCTCGTCGACCAGATAACTACGGTCCAGCCAAAATCGCAAGCCAAAAGCCAAAATCGCAACATAGCAGCCGCGGCCATTTATGAGACGGACGAAAAGTCGACTCGTTCCCATCCCTCTGGGTCTTTCAGGTAGATTCATAAGTCGTTGTAAAGAATCCGCGGAGGTAATCTGCATCGTTTCGTCGGAGGAGGACGAAGAAAGAGCCACCACAACGACAGCCAACGTAGTCGAGCCACCACTCCCACAATCACCGCCACCGTCACTGGAACCGAGTAAACTAGAAGCCATGAAACGACTTTGGCGAGTCGTACTGTACGACAAGATCTACAGAAGTAATATGTTCCCAGTACCAGACCCACCAGCCTGCCAAAAAAGGAAACAATTTTTGCCTTCTCGAAGTGGCTACCTCCAGAAGATGCGCCAGGATAACCCAATATGTCAATCACCGTTTCAGCTTACAACAGTCTCAGCCAAGCGCTCCACCAGTACAACCCCCAGAAGATCCGAGCACAGAACCCCCAGAATATCCGAGCACAGGACGATTGGTGCTAGAGCAGATGTAGGCAGAGGAGGACAAGACACTCAGGAGCCAGTCAGAGTCCTCGTCGTAAACGTCGCCGATCCAGCTGGCTCAAATCTAAAGGGAAGAAGCAGGGACCACTTCCAACTCTAGCCAAGAGCCAGCTGCCATGGAGACACCATCAACGGTCGTATCATCGCAAGTCCCTCATCCAGGGGAACAAAGCAGAGGTCACTTCCAACACCAACTCCAGCCAAGACCCAGCAGTAACGACAACCATACAAGCCTGCCAAACATCGTCGAAACGGAATAAAACCACATCCAACTCCCCCGCTTGGGTACTATTGACAAAAGATGAGTTTCTGGCTTTCATCGGAATACTGATAATCATGGGATACAACGATTTGCTGGAGATGGTGCAGTATTGGTCCACGTCCCCAGACCTGGGAAACCACTCCATCAGATCGACCATAACCAGAACAAGGTTCAATCAAATTTGGAACAACTTCCGGTACCGATCCCCAGACTGCATCGCCCACGACCAGGCAAGCCATGGAAGAGCAGAAGGCCAAGGAGGACATAGACACAATAATGAAGGTGCGACTGATGATGGAGGCCATCAACCAGGCATTCCCTCTCTGCGACCCATTCGATGGTTACATCCTCAACGACGAGGCACACATTGGAAAAAAGCGCCACATGGCCATTGACCCTGCCCAAGACCCCACCAAGGAACTCGAGAACAACAAGATGGCTCACACAACGATCTACAGCGCGTGCCTCTACCTCAACCAGGGTTACACCATCGTCGGCGACAACCGCTTCACTTTGGCACTGCTGTTTCAAGTCCTCTACGCCATGCCAGGAACCTTCGGATGCGGGAGCCTACGCGCCAATGCTGCCGGAATGCCATACGAGTTCACGGAAGAGTTACGCAAATTCAACAAGGAGCACGAATGTGGCGACAGTATCCTGCGTCAGAGCGGCCGGCTACTGCTGAGCATCTGGTGTGACACCAAGGCCGTCCTTTTACTCAGCACCCACGTGGATCCCTTGGCTGGAAAATGTACCGTCGGAAGACTCATCGGGTGCCAGAAACACCTAGTCGCTTGCCCACCGGCAGCCACAACTTACACGGACTGCATGAATTGCGTGGACATAGCCAATCACCTCATCTCCTCGCTCTACTTCGGCAGGAGGACGATTAGATGGCACCGCTACCTTTTCTTCCAAAAACTCAACCAGATTCTCGTCAACACCAGGCTCAGCATGGTCATGGTCAGCGGCTTCGATAAGGCCAGCAAGCACTCCCATCTGACTTACCGAATCTCACTGGCCAACCAACTCATCAATCGAGTACGTAAAACACGCCCCATAAGACTTCCAGCCGTCTTGGGTACCAGTTATCGCCACTAAAAGAGTACGAAGAGCCGCAGATGCCAGGTGTGCAGGAAATACAGACAGGAACGGCACGAGACCATATGGTGGTGCACCACTAGTCGCGCAAACGTGTGCACGGACGAAAGCTCGAAAAGAAGGCACATTGGACGAACTTGTTGGCAGCTGCATCAAGATCGCCTGGATCTCGATTTTTAAGCTGAGCTTTTATTGAACTTGTATAGCTTTGTACAGCCAACGCCGAATAAACCTTGTAACCTTTGTTCAGAATTATGTTTTCCCTTTGCCTAACTGTGACTTTGACTTTTCAGGAAAAGACTAAAAGCCCTAAACCTCACATCACTGGACCCGGTATTCGTCGTTATGTGGACTTAGCCAAATTCTCTGGGTATTGCAATGTTAACCGTCACCATATGGAGTATTGAAAAAGGTCAGTAAAAAGCCAAACCCATTGCAGAGTGGGTTTTAAATCTCTGCCAAACCGATTGCTGTAGCATTGCAGCCAAACCCATTGTAGAGAGTTGCAGGGATGTTAACTGTCACCATTCTAAGGCTAAAAAAATAGCCAAACCCTGCCTCATTGCAGGGTCTGGCAAGACTTGGACTTAACCAAATTCTCCGGGTATTGCGATGTTACCCGTCGCCATTCTAAGCAAAACCTTGCCTCATTGCGAGGACTTAGCCAAATTCTCTGGGTATTGCAATCTTAACCGTCACCATATGGGGTAAAAAAGCCAAACTCCACCATTGCGGAGCTTGGCTAGTATGCGGGTCTCTTTTGATTCAGGGATGGTCGAGACCAAGTCCATCCCCTCTGTACAAAGTCCCACATGCTTAAGTCACAAAGTCATCATCCAGTAAGGATCATCCTCAGGCTTGTCAGTAAGTTAGTTAGTGGTCTCGGCTCGACCACCACACCATCATGATCCACAGTCATCGATCGCCTAACCTTTGAGACCAGAAGGAAAGACGGGCCTCGGATGGATCACTACACTTTTCTAATCATCTAACCTTGAAGGAACTAGTCGAAAAACACGACCGTATCAATGTTCGACACTTAGCCACCTCGTCAAACATCCACTTTAGTCTAGCACCGGCAACGCTCGAAACAACTGCCCTTGAACAAGTTCCAATTAGTCTTTGCTACAGGGCCAATGGCACAGCTCCAGTTCAGAATGGCATCCCACTCGTCACCGAAACGAAGCCACTAGTCCAACTACTCCGACCAGTTCCAAGAGACTGCTGCTACTACCCCTCTGAGCTTAAAGGGCTCACCGCCACTATCGCTACTAGGTCCGGTAGCGCTCTGGAGATGTGACACAGGACAAACCCACAGCTCACTGCCAAAACGTTGCCAACCAGTCCAAATGGCTCAAACAGCTTAGAACCTTCCAAGCCCGAAGGCAAAGCCAGGCTGCTCGTCGCCAATTCTTAGCTGCCGGTCCAACGGCTCTACCCACTTTAGAACGAGGATCTGCTGGCACGAAGGCAAGGGGATCCGTCGCTCACCACCAAAACGTCGCTATAGTCTAACTGCTCCGACCAGCTCAGAGACAGCACACCCTCAAGGGGAACAACTGCTCACCACCAAATCTTTGCTACTCGGTCCAATAGCTCAACCCAGTTTAGAAAGGCGTCCCAATCTTCACCAACCAAAGCCACTAGTCCAAACAGCTCCAACCTAGTTTAGAACAGTGTACCCAAAAGACGAGAGCGCTCACCACTTCTCTTGCTTACTCGGTCCAACGGCCGGTTTCGAAAGGCGTGCCGATCTACACCAAAGCCACTAGTCCAAATAGCGCGACAAGCTTAGAACGAAACGTCGTACAGTCACAGTCATAAAAAACGCCTCTCTTATACGGAGAATCATTGCAACAATGGTCCTAAAGAGCAACAATGATTCCAAAGATTCATTGTTACGATGTTTGGCTAAGCAGATTCGTATTCGGTGCGGGTTCTATTGCTCTAAAGCAGTAGCCTATTTCTCTATAGATACTCTAGAATTTATGGTAAATAAAATACGTATAAGTAAATTCAATTTTATTGTTAACTTTAACCTAGTTTAGAACTATACAAATATTTCAAAAGTGCTTCAAACTTTTAATTTAAGCTTTTTTAAAATTCCTATGAAAACTCAATCTGAATTTTGGTTTTGGAAATTCAAGGTTTTGAGGGGGGGGGGTGAGAAGAAATGGAAGGGGCATTAAAAATCTGAAGCATTTTTTAACTCTCTTCTACTATCCCAAATAGTTGTTTACCAGGCTCTCCTTCCAGTTCCAGGCTTACATTTCTGAATCGTGTGTGAAAACTAGGAAAACTCGTCGGAAGAATATTAATTTTGAAAGTGACTAACTTAATTTTTAGTCTTCTGTACAGCTGAAACGTCTGGGAAGGATATAGCAACGACTTTGTCCGTCTGTTGACTTTTTCAGTGGTGTTCAAGTGGACTTTAAGCAAGTGGCTGCAGTGAATTTCTAGTCGCAACTGATCTTCTGTTAACTCCAGTCCATCATGATAAGGACGCACAACTCTATCATACAGTGCAACAGCAGTCTCTATTATACTATAATCTAAAAGTGCATCACAATTGCCGGTTTAAAATGTCCTTGCTTTTAGGCCTTGTTTAGATTTTAGGCCTAAATTTTACCGACTGTGTTAATTTCGTAAATAGCTTTTAACGGAGAATTGGGTTCGAGATTATGCCTATTCATCCATGCAACATGGTGTTGAGACTATTTTACATAAAGCTAATGTGTGTCGTTAACGAAATCCTTTTTTTTTTTTGCAGCTGCGTGTCTTCCTGTAGTGGTTAAATGCGACGATCAAATGCCATTATTTACATTCGACATTTAACTTCGACAAAGCCTGTTAGCTATAAGGAAACAACAATGTTTTAATTCGCTGTGTTTTTTTAAGTCTATTCGACCACCATTAAAATAGGCGACGGACGGATAGACAAAGTTATTGCCGTGGTCTTACCTGCCGTTTCGGCTGTAAAGAAGTCTAAAAGCATGGCAAATTAAAACGTCGTTAATTCCTTATAGATAATAGGCCTTATCAAGCTCAAAATCGGACTGGCTTCCGGAAGCTAAAAACAGAAAGTCTGTCTAGAGATTTCTATTGGTGAGAGAAGCTTGATTTTAAGACAACAGGCTTTCTCGACTTAAGTCAATGAAATAATAACCTTTGATCGCCTCATTTAACCACAACAGGAAGACACGCAACATTAAAAAAAAAAGGAATTCGTTAACGACTCAAATTAGCGTGATTTAAAATACTCTCGACACCGTGTTGCATGGATGAATAGGCCAACTCTTGAACCCAATTCTCTGTTAGCTGCTACTTACGAAATTAAAACGGCAGATAAAAAAAATCAGGCCTAAAAATGCTGAACGTTGGACCTAAAATTACGTTGTCAAAATCTCGACACTGTGTTGCATAAATGAATAGGCATACTCTCGGACCCATTTTCCCGTTTTCTACTATTTAACAAATTAAAACATCAGGTAAACAACAGGTCTAAAAGTTGACAATTTTGCCTAAATCTAAAAAAGTCCTAAAAGCTAACATATTTTTTCACTGGCAATTGGGATGGTTAGTATTGTAGAGTGTATAATAGAGTTGCTGTTGCAGTGCTTGATAGAAGTGTGAACCTCAACATTTTCGTTCAAAAAGTGGCGGAAATGAACAGAAGACCGGTTTTGATTAGGCAGTCGCTGCAGCCGCTTGTTGGGTGAGTTGCCCCTCTACATAGACCGCGTTGTCCATGTATGCCTTTGGCCGGCTCTATTAAAACTTAAAATTTCTAAGATTTCATGTCGTAGGCTACGCCTTAACAATAACTGCATGTCATAACATAAAACTAACTTCGAATTTATTTTATGAATTAATACAGTTTTAGTAATACTTTCAAAGTGTAATGAAATTATTAGTTGATATGTTTAAATCGATTACAACATAAATTTACCGCAGTGGCCAGCAATAAATGTTAATAATATTGATCACGATTTTAACAAGCCCTTGCACTTGTCAATACGGCCAAGGCGTTAGAACGTCATACTCCGTTCCTCCAGTCCATCGTGGGTGCAAATAGTATAAAGAGACGGTTGTGAAGGGGGATGAGAAACAGTCCCTGATACAACGTTTATCCAAGTAAGACTCGTATTCGATGTTTGCCCCCATTTTACCTTATTTTAGCCTAAAACAAGTCCATGTGTTAAATGGACGAGCAAAACAAGACCAGTAAAAGCATCTTTACTAAAAAACTTATCTTGAAAATTCTGAACAAAATTGATAATCTGCCCAAATAAATAAATAATAAATAAATAAATAATTTTAATAAAAGAAACAATGCTACTACAACAGGCCTGTCTCCGTTTGTTTGGGAGTAATAACTGAAGGGCATGAATAATTAGTATAGATGTTTTACAGAAAAATAACGTTTTCGTAAAAGTATTTAAATGCATAATTTAAGATGTTGACTCAGGAGAACCTTCTTGATCAGCCTCTTGCTCCAAAACTCTGAAAGAGCGTCAGTGAAGCACTAAAACTGGGGTTTCTTTGTCAACTTGCCTCCAAAAATCCTTTTTTTTTTTCTTTTTTAAATAACTTTGGGTTACAAGTTTAAAGCCGTTTAAATAGATCAGACATTATCCCAAATACAACAATAAAACTGTGTGATGATCTTTGTTCTGTGTAGAAATGATAGCACGCACAGAAGTATTGTTATCGTTCTTGTTTTGTTAACGGCAACAATTAGAACGTAAACCTCGATAAGCGAAAAACGGCGATTTTTTTTTACTGTGACTGTACCTAAAGGCAAGGGATACATCCTCACAAGAAGACTGGGGGATCGTCGATGGAACAGCTCACGTTTGCACCAGTCTCGTAACTCGGTCCGAAGGGTTGACTCCGGTTTAGAATGGGGATCTGCCGGCATGAAGGCAAGGGGGTTCCATCGCTCACCACGAAAGCGTCGCCACCAGTCCAAACAGCTCGACCAGCCTAGAACGTCGGGACCACAGTGCTCATCAGCCAAGTCTCTCGCCACCAGTCCAATGGCTCCACTCCAAACCAGGATGGCAGCTCCAAGCATGAACGCGAGAACCCACAATTCATCACCAAAGTATCGCTACTAGTCCTACGGCTGCAACCAGCTTTGAGCAAAGGACCCACACACCGTCCACATCAATAAGCCAACCGATGCCTAGTTATGCCGTGCTCTCATCCCTCCTGAGTGGGATGGTGATGCGCCGTCCAGGTTTGACGGTTTTGAGCCACTGAGGTTTAGTCACGAGAATTATTCCCTACGACTCGCACAACATTGCTACTTGGTCGATAGCGTCACCGATGCACAGTACAAGACCGACACCAGCATATAACAACTCCACATTCAAGTCACAAAGACACCGAAGGGAATCGGGAATTTCTTTCTTGCAACAAGCCCGGTATACTACCTGTAACCTACCTGCCGTATAGCCAGTGCGCCTGAGGGATTCCAAAGAATCACGGGCCGATCAAAGACCTGATGAAGTAGCATAATTGGCAGGCCCCGGGTTCGCTCTTTCACTTAAACAGCCCAAGCCCAGTATATTACCTGTAACCTACCCGCCGAATAGCCAGTGTGCCCGAGAGATTCCGAAGAATCACGAGACGATCAAAGACCTGCCGGAGTAACATAAATGGCATGCCACGGGCTCGCAGCCTTTCACACCCGATTCTCACACTTGACATCAATGTTCCCCAGACACAGAGTGGCTAAGGTACTCCTAATCCAAGACACAAAGGCACGAGGCAACGAGTGAGGATCGTCTTCTTACTCAAAGCTCAGAACACGGCTCAGCATGCAACTCTTACCTGCCCTCCCGCAGCCCGAAGACCGACGGAGTTAGATTATGGTAGGGCTAAGACGGACCAAACTCTTTCAGAAGAACATCACCAGACTCCCACAGCCAACACATCCTGAACTCAGAAATGCCCAGACGCACATGTCTCTGGGATATCAGCCAGTAGGGTTACGCTGCTCGTCACCAAGTCTTTGCTGCCGGTCGAACAGCTCAACTCCAGTTCGGAATGGCATACCACTCGCCACCGTAACTTTGCCAATAGTCCAACTGCTCCAACCAGCTCAGGGACCAATTCAAATCCAAGACATAGAGGCACGAGGCAATGGAGTTAGGATCGTCCAATTACTCAAGCTCGAACACGGCTCAACATGCTACCCTTGCGTACCCGTCCATATCCCGAAGACCAACGGAGCAAGCTTACTGTAGGGCCAAGCCGGACCAAACGCTTTCAGTTATACATCACCAGTCTCTTTCACCCACAGCCAACTCATCCCGGACTCAGAATCGCCCAGCTGTCACTTAATAAGCTCAATCCGTGGCACAAGCAAGTTAGGATCGTCCACATACTCCAGCTTGAACACGACTCAACATGCTACCCTTGCATATCCGTCCATAGCCCGAAGACCGACGGAGCAAGCTTACGGTAGGGCCAAGCCGCTAACGTTCAAGCGCTTTCTGCCAGCGCATCACCAGACCTGCTCGCTCACAGTCAACACATCCCAGGGAACAACAAAAAGCAACAACCACTTCGCTCACCCTCAAGCACTCCCAATCCAAGACGGAGACATGCAAAGCAAGCAAGTTAGGATCGTCTTTCTACTCGAGCTCAAACACGGCCGACATGCTACCATTGCGTACCCGTTCATAGCCCGAACACCAACGGAGTAAGCTTACGGTAGGGCCTCTAACTCTTTCAGCATGACTCACTAGACTCACAGGCGTGCAGCCAACATCCCGTACCAGTTCTGAGCGCAAGAGAGGCAGCTCAGAGACAGCACACCCTCAAGGAGAACGTGTGTTCACCACCAAATCTTTACTACTCGGTCGAACGGCTCAACCCAGTTCAGAAAGGCGTTCCAATCTTCACCAAGCAAAACCACTAGTCCAAACAGCTCCAACCTAGTTTAGAACATCGAGCCCAACATCGAGGACTTACACAGCTGATCACCAGTCTCGCAATTCGGAAAAGTTTGACTGAGGAGTGAGGTTCGCCGGCAAGACCCACAACCAAACCCATCTAGTCCAAACAACTCGACCAGTTCGGAACAGTGTAGCTAAAGGACGAGAATGCTAACCACTCGTCTCGCTTGCTCGGTCCAACAGCCGGTGTAGAAAGGTGTAGCGATCTACACCAAAGCCACTAGTACAAACAGCTCAACGAGCTTAGAACGAAACGTCGTATCTAAGGCAAGGGATCCATCCTCACAAGAAGACTGGGGGATCGTTAATTAAACAGCTTACGTTTGCACCAGTCTCGCAATTCGGTTGAAAGGGTCGACTCCAGTTTAGAATGGGGATCTGCCGGCACGAGGGCAAGGGGGATCCGTCGTTCACCACCAAAGCATTGCGACCAGTCCAAACTCCTCGACCAGCCTAGAATGTCTGGGACACAGTGCTCAACGGCTAAGTCTTCGTCGCCACTGGTCCAATGGCACAACTTCACATCAGAATGGCAGGTCCAAATCCAAAGGCGAGGACCCAACGATTCATCAAGCATGGCCACTAGTCCAATGGCTCCAACCAGCTTAAAACAAAGGACCCACAAGCCGCACACACCAACAAACCAACCAATGCCAAGTTATGCCGTGCTATCATCCCGCCAGCTCGAAGCGGGATGGTGATACACCGACCAGGTTTGACGAATCTCACATCTTACGGTTTTGCGACACTCAGGTTTAGTCACAAGAACTGATCCCTACGACTCGCACGACACTGTCATCTGCCCTGGCCCATCGCGTCGCCGATGCTCAGTACGAGACCAACACCAGCAAACACAATCACGACTGCTCCACATCCAAGTCACAGAGACCCCGAAGGAAATCGGGAACTTTCTCGCCACAAGCCCAGTACACTGCCGATTGTGTACCCGCCGCATAGCCAGTGCGCCCGAGAGATTCCGAAGAATCACGGGACGATCAAAGACCTGACGGAGCAACATTATAGACAGGCCCTGGGTTACCTCTCTCTCGTCACAAGTCCAGTATACTGCCGTTGGCGTACCCGCCGCATAGCCAGTGCGCATGAGAGATTCCGGAGAATCACGGGGCGATGAAAGACCTGACGGAGTAACATTATTGGCAGGCCCTGGTTTACCTCTCTCTCTCTCCGCAAATCCAGTATACTGCCAATTGCATACCCGCCACATAGCTAATGTGCCGAGAGATTCCGGAGAATCACGGGACGATCAAAGACATAACGGAGCAACTTTATTGGCAGCCCCTGGTTACCTCTCTCTTTTCCCGATTCTCGCACTCCACATCGATGTTCCCCAGACACAGAGCAGCACACAACCAACAGCAGCTTCTGCAAATCAGCAACATTGGCCAGTAGCTTTCACCAAATGGGGATTGATGGGGCGGAACATCTTTAAACTTCGTTCGTGGACGAGCCACGAGTTCTCTCTGAACACAACACTTGGTATACGTACCCTGCCGAGACCCCCGAATGGGATCAATCCAGTCTCGGACTTTCGGAAAAGACCAAAGGGAAGCTATTCCCACCGCAGCCTTGTAGTGATCGATACAGCTTCACGCCGACCCACAGCCCGGTGAGGTCCGACCCCCACAAGGCGTGCCAGACTGGTACCCTCCGGGTTACCCCAGTCCCGAGTCCCAGACGACAACGAAGAAGGGGACCTAGCCTGTCTGGTTGAACACCATGGCTTTTCCAGATTGCATTTCGAATTCCTCGCATTAGGGATGATCATTTCCTTAGGGCACCCATGGCGGAGCATGAGTGCCGTAGTGATCCTTCAGCAGGTTCAAATACGGAAACCTTGTTACGACTTTTACTTCCTCTCGAATATAAGTTTCGCACCTCGTTCCAACTAGGAGAAGAATGACACGAGGGCGATCGCAGCCACGTGAGTCCGAGGTACTCAACTAGTCATCAATGGGTTGTAGTGATGGGTGGTGTGTACAACTGGCAGGGATATATTCGACACGAGATGCTGACTCACACCTACTAGGAATTCCTGATTCACAGCAAGAATTGCAGACCCCGATCACAATCACAAACGATATTCTGAGATTTCCCGGAGTCCTCTTGGACCACGAAACTCTTTGAATCGTCCACTGTAGCACGCGTGCGGTCCCGCACATCTAAGGGCATCAAATCTCTCTAAGAAGTCGACTTTAGTCTCCTCGGCTACTACCGAGTCTATTTAAACGCGAGAGTCATACCAGTTTCGTGCGGAATTAACCGCCAGCTTATGCCAGTGGCTGTACGGCCATGCACCACCACCCACTGAATCAAGAAAAAGCTCTCAATTTGTCAATCGTTCCAGTGTCTGGGCTAGGTGAGTTTTCCCGTGTTGAGTCGAATTAAACCGCAGAGTCCACTCCTTGTGGTACCCTTCCGTCAATTCCTTTAAGTTTCAGCTTTGCAACTTACTTCCACCGGAACCCAAAGACTTTGGTTTCCCGGATGCTGCCCGCCGAGTCATAGGACCGGCGGAATGCTGGTCGGCATCGTTTATGGTTAGAACTAGGGAGGTATCTGATAGCCGTCGATCATCTAACTTTTGTTCTTGATTAATGAAAACATTCTTGGCAAACGCTTTCGCTTTGGTACGTCCCACGGCAGTCCAAGAATTTCACCTCTCGCGCCGTGGTATGAATGCCCCCGCCTGTCCCTATTAATCATCACCTCGGGTTCCGAAAACCAACAAAATAGAACCGAAGCCCTATTCCATTATTCCATGCTTGGCTATGCGGGCGTGGACTCTCCTGCTTGGAGCACTCTAATTTGTACAAAATAAAATCGTCACCTAGCCTGCCGTGCCAGTTGTCTGATCATGAGGCTACGAGGACGGCAATTGTAACCAAAGGTGACCAGCTGCCTCGAAGCCAAGATCTAACTACAAGCTTTTTAACCGCAACAATTCTAATATATGCTATTAGAGCTGGAATTACCGCGGCTGCTGGCACCAGTCTTCCCCTCCAATATTTCTCCGACGTATTTATGATCGGTTTCACACCAGCGAAGAGATAGGCTAGCCAGGACTGACTCGTATAGGTTTCATAACTACCTCCCCGTGCTGGGAGTGGGTAATTTGCATGCCTGCTGCTTTTCTTGGATGTGGTAGCCATTTCTCAGGATCCCTCTCCAGAATCGAACCCTGATTCCCTGTTACCCGAAAAAACCATGGTTGGCACATAACCTACCATCGACAGTTGATAAGGCAGACATTTGAAAGATGCGTCACCAGTGCTAACACCGTGCGATCAGCTCCAAGTTATCGAGAGTCACCAAATGGGAATGGACCCTTGCGGATCCGTATTGTCTTGTGCTCGTCCTTGAAGGTCGGAGCTGGTCGGCATGTATTAGCTCTAGAATTACCACAGTTATCCAAGTAGGATGGTACGATCTAAAGAACCGTAACTGATTTAATGAGTCATTCGTGGAATCACCTTGATTCGGCATGAACTTGGACATGCATGGCATCATCTTTGAGACCAGCGTATCAGTACTGGCAGGATCAACCATGTAACTAATCACCAACGGCATCACCAACGGCCTCCTGCAGCAGCACGACGGCAAGCCTTATTGCCGGCAGCTTGCATACCCCGCAACCTTCCGGAGAAGGAGAGCGTGACACAGACCACGAAGCAAGTCAGCAAGCCACAGGCCACACACAAGGGCACGTTTTTCCACTACTCAAACGACATCCATCCAAAGTGAAACAAAGCCTCGCATTTCATCCACAGCTCATGGACTCCAAGCCCAAAATGCAGAGGCACGAGGCAATCGTTACGATCGTCTGCATACTCCAGCTCGAACACAACTCAACATGCTACCCTTGTGTACCCGTCCATAGCCCAAAGACCAACGGAGCAATCTTACGGTAGGGCCAAGCCGCACCAAGCGCTTTCTGCAGCACATCACCAGTCTCTCGCCTGCAGCCAACTCATCGTAGAATCGAGGAACAGAGCCACAACCGATTCGCCTGCTGCTGAACAATCCAAATCCAAGACACAGAGAACTGAGACAATCGAGTTAGGATCATCCACTTAAGCTAGAACATGGCTCAACATGCTACCCATGCGTACTCGTCCATAGCCCAAAGATCAACGGAGCAAGCTTACGGTAGGGCCAAGCCGGACCAAACTCTCTTTCAGCAGCACATCACCACCCACAGCCAACACATCCCAGATTCAGAAACGCCCAGCCACAGCCGATATGCCTGTCACTTAATAAGCTCAACCCATGGAATGGACAAATGGAACAAGCAAGTTAGGATCGTCCGTATACTCCAGCTTGAACACGACTTAACATGCTACCCTTGCGTACCCATCCATAGCCCGAAGACTGACGGAGCAAGTTTACGGCAAGGCCAAGCTGCTATGTTCAAGTGCTTTCTGCCAGCGCATCACCAGACCCGTTCGCTCACAGTTAACGCATCCCAGGGGGGAACAACAAAAAGCAACAACCACATCGCCCTTCACTCAAGCACTCCCAATCCAAGACGGAGGTATGCAAAGCAAGTAAGTTAGGATCGTCCACCTACTCGAGCTCAAACACGACCCGTCATGCTACCCTTGCGTACCCGTCCATAGCCCTAAGATCAACGGAGCAAGCTTACGGTAGGTCCAACCTGCTAACTCTTTCAGCAGGGACTCACCAGAATCACAGGCAAATCCAGTCCCACACCATTTCTAAGCTCATCAGCTATGCCTAGGATGCTACCCTTGCGTACCCGCCATGCAGCCAGTGTGCCCAAATAATCCAAAGAATCAAAGACCGACAGAGCATGATTACGGTAGGCCCAGACATGGCGTTAGTGCTCATCCACAGTACAAGACCAATCTCTTAAATGCATTCGACGGTGGTCCGAGCACGACACACCCAACCTCTAAGGCCGAAGCCAAAGGATCAAAGGCCCGTCCAAGGATCTATAGCACAAGAGCCGAGACTTCCATGTCAGGTCACGGCACTGCTGCTTCCCAGCTCAAAGCTCGTCAACAGCTACCATTGCCTGAAATGTCATGCTACCTGCGCCCAAGTGCTAACACCTTCCAGCGACGTCGCACAGCATGATCAACAAAGCAGCAGGTAAACCTCAAGCAACTTCTGAATATTGTTCTTTTGTGTCTCGATCTTCTCGGTCACGAGGACGGGCGGTGTCTCTCGTACTGAGCGCATTTGTGGTTTTGCATTTTTCTCCAGGTTTGCCCTCCACTTTGGCAGAACCTCGCTTTCCATTTAGCTTTCAAGCTCTACTTGCCCATCTTACTTTTATTTAATTCGTACGTGCGGTCACACGGTATTACAGAACCAAATCATCTTACAGAACTCTTCCAATCCCATCACTTATGGGTTCAGGCATGCTGCGTCGAAGCGCGGTCAGGAACACAGCTGCACGAGACAGCCACCCTTCCCTAGTGCATGCCTTCGGTAATGTACGGGAAACTGCTCGATGCCGTAGTTGGCGCCACAGCACATTTATTCCTCTGTAGTAGGGAAGAACACGATTTATATTAACCCCCGGAGTTGCTTTCGGTGTTCCCGGGAGTTTCAGCAAGCAATAAATAAAAAGACATACTGTCTTTCCTCCAGAGAATTCATCGAGTACCAAAGTGTACGTAGAAGATGAAATTTAAGTGAACCCAGGGACTCCTTCCTTTAAAGTATACGATCTGACCAGACCTGCCTGCACCACCAGTTATGTGCCCAAACCATGCGAACAAGATGTAAACACAGACCGATGATGCTAGCCGACTTCGTGTGCCCTAACCGGAAAAGTAAACACACTCCGTCATCGTGGCAGCTAACCCGTCCTTCGTGCCCCCGAACCATCCGAAGAAGACGCAGAGCACTCACACAGCAGAAAGCAAGTCAGTAACCGTTGCCACCCCAGTACTCCTTCAGTTAGGACTCCGATGTGGTTGAAAGTGATTCGGCGGGTCTGCAAGGCTAAACAGAACCCTCGACTCTCAGCAGGTTTTCTTGGCAAGGGAGAATAGCACATCCGTTTGTTTCGGATGTGCCAACCTGCTCTACCCATTCCTACGGCTGCCAACTTTTTCCACGTTCTGAATCTCTCCCTTTATCATTCGAAAATGGCATTCCTTCGGCCTACTTTTCAATGCTCTGTAGCTCTCACTGAGCCCTTCTCTCTCTCCTCCATTGTGGGTCTGAACCTTCATGGTTGAAGTTGACATAGATTTGTTAGCAAGTGGCTAAACTTGGTGTTGAGAAGTAATCTTCCTCCATATCAGTTTGTGAGTGCGAGTCATTTGGACAACTTAGGGCTCCACATCACAAGAACATCGGTCGTAAGAGTAAGGTTGCGACCTGATCAGGGCCGTTATTTAAACTTAAGACTGAGGTAGAAGCAATGTGTACTCCCAGTTTCACCCAAATAAGACCGCCAAGGATATGGACTGCTTTCATTTAGTGCACGTCAAGATCACGTAACCACGAAGGGCCGATCTCTATCGGTGCTGGAAAGAATGACGCCAAGGACAAGGCCAATGTTTCCAAACACTGCTTTCATTTAGGGCATGTCAAGATCATGTAACCACGAAGGGCTGATCTCTATCGGTGCTGGAAAGACTGAATGTGTCGGGACCATCAATTCACTCGCTTCTCACTGAACGTGTCAGGAATGATCAAGTCTCGCTTCTTCTGCTTTCAAACCACGTCTCGCTTCTACCGACTTTCATTTAGTGCACATCAAGATCTTGTAACTACGAGGGGCCGATCTCTATCAGCGCTGGAAAGTCAGAAGGTGTCAGTCTGCCTACCGGACAAAATCTAAAAATAAGCCGACGGCGCAAATGAGGGGCATAGCCACGTTCAAGCTAATCAAAGCTCAGCAGTATTCACAGTTGCTGAAGGGTACATCTCAAAAAGATTGGCAAAGCAGACCATTACCCGTTCTAGATTACGGTAGGGCTGGGCCGCTAACATTCATGCCCTCATACTTTGAATCATCAGGCACTCTCACTCATCAGCCTCGCCTTCTGACCCAGCCAGCTGTTCAATCAGCTCAAGTTTTCATCATCACTTCTTGGACTTAGCCGACACCAAAGGGTGTTTTGTTTTGGATAAGCCTTCAATACTTTCGGCACCGAGGAGCGGCATTGTGTCCAATCATTCATGCCTTTGGTTGCCAGCCTACCTTCGGGCCGTGATCGGCTCTTGTCTCCAGACCATTTGCGGCATGGCCTTTGGTAAAAATATGTCCTTGCCCCTTCTTTGCCCATCATCTGCTGAAGATCTGGCACTCCTTCGGCTAAAATATCTCCTTGCCCCTTCTTTGCCCATAATCTGCCACAGATCTGGCACTCCTTCGGCTAAAATGAGACTTGGCGGCTTCTTTTCCCATCATCTGCCGAAGATCAGGCATTCCTCCGGCCAAACATGCACTCATTATGCCAAAAGCCCTTTCGTACCACATATCTACTTCAATAACCCAAGGTCCGACATGTATTTGGCGTACCGTGGCTTTTCGGTCTCGCCAAACTGCCATCCATACCTATGATTTGGACCCCTACATCAACGTTGCTAATGCAAAAGTAGGGGATTTCTACTACCGAAAACAAGAATCTCTAACCCGTGCCAAAGTGCGGTTTGGCGGCATGGAGTAGCCAAAGCCCTGAACAAATCTTGCGTTGATCGGTTGCAAAACTAGGTTCTACCACGCTAGGTTCAAGAGTGCACCTAGCGTTGCTAACCGAAAAATCTTTGACTGCCAGAGGAACAGTTTGTTTGGACTTCTCGGCCTTCTCACCCACTTGTTCAATCAGCTCAAGTTTCCAATGAACTCACTACTTCTTGGTTTTTTGGACTTAGCCAAATTCTCTGCACCATAATTTTTGACCACAGCAGAAAGCCCTCCAGATCACCCAGCATTCCTGAATATGTGATGAAATGCTTAGGGAGCCGGGGGGCTAATTCGCTGCACATGCATCGGTGTGGGCTGCCTCTGTGTAACGGAAAATGTTGCAGGCTGGGTTAAATGCCTTCTGACCCACATTGCAATCGTATCGTAACGGAAGTCGATTGTGATGCAAAAAAGATATATCCAATCAAAGATTGCGGTTACTGTTTGATAAAATGCCTTCTGACTCATGTTGTGATCTGATCTTGTCTTAGCGACCAACAACAACTTGTCGTGTTAATACAGATGTTCAGAAAGGACTGTAGGGTTTCAGTTGTTTGTTTGTGTCCCGACCAGCGGCGGACAGGGGCTAGTCTGCCCGTGTGTTCGTTTCAACATGGATTGAGGGAGTTCCCACTGGTCGGGTGAGACAGCTCAATCCTTGCATATGCGGTGAGGTTTTTGGCCCTTGGTACTGGTGCCCATCTCCAGTGTGTCCTCAGACAAATAACCTCGATTCTTTGGAAACTACCATCGACTTATGCGATAAAGTTTCCCCACCCTTGCATCAGTTCTGCTCGGTTTTTCAGGGAACAAACCCAACGTTATGATCGGCTGATCTGCTATTTGCGTGAAAGCGGGCATGTCCACAAATAGTGTTTTGTTGCGGATAAGACTTCACTATCTTCGGCACCGAGGAGTGGCATTGCATGCAATCATTCACGCCTTTGGTTGCCAGCCTACCTTCGGGCCGTGATTGGCTCTCGTCTCCAGACCATTTGTGGCATGGCCTTTGGTTAAAATGAGACTTGGCGCCTTCTTTTCCCATCATCTGCTCAAGGTCTGGCACTCCTTTGGCTAAAAGGCAAGCATTCAACCTCGAAAGTCACAGCCGCCTCATCTCTCGGCCGAATGTGGAGCCTTTCCCACGTGGCTGCAGTCTAGGTACACGCCTTTGGCTAAAATGCGACGAGGCGCCTTCTTTTCTCATTATCTGCCCAAGGTCTGGCACTCCTTCGGCTAAAATGCGAGCATTCAGCCTCAAAAGCAACGGCTGCCTCATGACTTGGCCGAGCGTAGAACCTTTACCACGTGGCGGCACTCTAGGTACATGCCTTCGGCTAAAATGCGACCATGCGCCTTCTTTGCCCGTCACCTGCCGAACATCTGGTACTTCTTCGGCCAAAATGCGACTTGGCGCCTTCTTTTCCCATCATCTGTCGAAGATCAGGGATTCCTCCTACCAAACATGCACTCATTCTGCCAAAAGCCCTTTCGTACTACATATCAACTTATATAACCCAAGTTCCGACATGTATTTAGCGTACCGTGGCTTTTCGGTCTCGCCAAGCTCCCTTCCATACCTGTGATTTGGACCCCTACATCAACGTTGCTAATGCAAAAGAAGGGGATTCCTACTAACGAAAACGAGATTCTCTAACCCGTGCCAAAGTGCAGTTTGGAGGCATGGAGTAGCAAATGCCCTGAACAAATCCTGCTTTGATCGGTTGCAGAAACAGGTTCGGCCACGCAAGGTTCAAGAGTGCACCTAGCATTGCTAACCGAGGCAAAAGAACCACCAGGCAAAATAGTCCAAGGCATGCCGAAGGTATCCATACACTCTCGGGGAGTCATAGGACAGAGCAGCACGTTGATCGGCCGGCTACTACATCCAGTACAGCTAGTACAGCAAGAGATACTGCGACACTACTGCCCTATATATGCTTCGGACAGTGCACCTAGCGTTGCTAACGCAGGTAAATAGCGAACCAGAAGAGCTAGAGGTCTGAATTTTGGAAGGTAGATAGGTCTCTTCATGGCCGATCAAACATCCCTAACCCCATCTAAATTTGACGAATAGTTTTCAAGTTATAAAAAAAACGTAAAAACCATGAGCGGCCCCCTAGATGGTTGGCTTCTCCCGTGTACACTCAAAACCAGCGTTGCTAACGCAGTAAAAGTGGCTGGGATAAAAAACTGGCCGTCTAAACATCATGAAACTCGGCGTCAGGCTACCCTCCACCCCCTCGTCCGTGCGCACATTTTAAGCCCAACCACAAGTTCGTAAGATGTCTGTGAGCCGAGCTATTACCAGCGTTGCTAACGCAGGAAAAATAAAAAGTGCTCGGATAACGATGGGTGGGGGGTCGATGCTAGATGGACAGCCCGAGAAGATGGGCGCCCTAACCCCAACCCTGTATTGCTTTCATCGAAAGTAGCACTTTTCGTAGCATTACGGATAGTACAGAAAATCGGTAAAAGTGTCGGGGCTGAAAAACTGGCCGTCAAAACTTGATGAAACTCGGTGTGAGAATAGCCCTTGTCCCCCGGCACATTTTAAGTCCAACCACAAGTCCGTGAGACCTCTGTGAGCCGAGCTATTCGGAAAAAAAACCTGCGACACCACGTGGAAATAGTATTTCAGAAGGTAGGGCCGCGCGGTAAACTGATGAGGATCAAAAACAGAATCATGAAACTCGGTGTGAGAATAGCCCTCGTCCGTACGCACATTTCAAGCCTATCACCATGTCTGTAACACCTCTGTGAGCGGAGCAATTAAAAAAAACCCTGCGACCACCAAAATCCCGTGTACACACGAAACCAGCGTTAGGTAGGTCACGCGGTTAAATGATTGGGGCTCAAAAACTGGCAGTCTAAACTTCATGAAACTCGGTGTGTGAGTAGCCCTCGTCCATCCGCGCATTCCATGTCCGTGACACCTCT
The DNA here is from genome assembly GCA_023313725.1 of Lithobius niger. Lineage (NCBI taxonomy): Eukaryota > Metazoa > Arthropoda > Chilopoda > Lithobiomorpha > Lithobiidae > Lithobius > Lithobius niger. Next base: position 6,346 of record JAHWFP010217483.1, on the reverse strand, counting down.
GTGAGCCGAGCTATTAAAGGAAAACCATGCAACGAAAAATGAAAAGTGGTCTGATCGCAGCCAAAAGTGGCATGTGGCCGAGGAACGATACGAGATGGACGGCACCAGAATATGGGCTCCGTGGCCCCAACCCTGTCGTGCTAGCATCCAAAGTCTCACTTTTCGTAGCATTACGGAAGGGAAAGAAAATCGGTTAAAGTGTCGGGGCTCGAAAACAGTCCGTCTAAACTTGATGAAACTCGGCGTCAGGGTAGCCCTCGTCCGTACGCACATTTTAAGGCTAACCACAAGTCCGTGAGACCTCTGTGAGCCGAGCTATTAAAAAAAAAAACCTGCGACGACACTTGGAAATAGAATTGCGAGAGGTACGGCCACGCGGTAAATGGTCGGGGCTCAAAACCGCTAAAACCGCGAAACCAGCGTTGCTGACGCAGGAAAAATGAAAAGTGCTCGGATCATGGCCAAAATCAGCATGCGCGTAGGGTACGATGATAGATGGACGGCCCCAGAAGATGGACGACCTGGCATGAACCCTGTTGCGGTGATAACCCTATAAGCACTTTTCGTAGCATTACGGAAGGTACGGAAAATCGGTTAAAGTGACGGGGCTCAAAAACTGTCTGTCTGTCTAAACATCATGAAACTCGGTGACAGAGTGAACCTCGTCCGTACGCACATTTTAAGCCCAACCACAAGTTAGTTAGACCTTTATGAGCCGATCTATTTGAAAAAAACCCTGCGACAGCCACTTCGAAAAAATGACTAAATTCTACTAACCTAACCTAACCTAACCTAACCTAACCACAGATATGCTGTTTCTCCATAACCACTTGTGTTTTAGGTCTGAAACTTGATAGCCAGGGGTATTTCGTCCTCCTAAAGCAATCTAGCCTATCCCCAGGGTCGTAGCTCGTATCGTTCGTCCGCTATTGATGGTCGAAGTATTTAGGCCTATGGAGACCTACATTCAAAGCCAGTTTATTTAATAGAGTTCCTTCTACTAGGGCTGTGGGTCTGAAATTTTTTGGACGTCCAGGGTGTACGGTCAGCTAGGCGCCCACCGAGTTTGAAGTGTCTAGGACGTTTAGTTCGGGATTGGGGAACTTGAAACCAACGAAGACTTTGGGCGTCAAAAGTCGGGATTTTTTTCCTATGGGAGCTAGAAATATGAAACTTTTTGGGTGTCGAGAGGGTTCCTTCAGCTGGGTGCACACCAAATTTGAAGGGTCTAGGACGAATGGTTTGACGTTGGTGAACTTGAAATTCTGTGTAGGTGTTGATGGAGTTGGGTGCTGGCGTCCCTTGCACCGGGGACGTGCGTGGTTGAAGCCAGACGACTAGATGGACGGCCCCAGAAGATGGTGACCCCAGAGGCAACAGCACGCGGGATGATGGACACATGTTCCCGCAACTTGTCTGCTTGCATCCCAGGGCTAAAGACCGGTGTACTTTGCACCGGGGACGAGCGTGGTTAAAGCCAGACAGCTAAATGGACGGTCCCAGAAGATGGGCGCTCTCGCCCCAACCGTGTCGTTCTAGCATCCAAGTCGCACTTTTCGTAGCATTACTGAAGGAACGGAAAATCGATTAAAGTGTCGGGGCTCAAAAACTGGCTGTCTAAACTTGATGAAACTCGGTGTCAGGGTAGCCCTCGTCCGTACGCACGTTTTAAGCCAACCACAAGTCCGTGGGACCTCTGTGCGCCGAGCCATTCGAAAAAAAACATGCGACGCCACTTCGAAATAGCATTGCGGAAGGTAGGGCCAGGCGGTTGAACTGATGCGGCTCAAAAACTGTCTGTCTAAACATCATGAAACTCGGTGTGAGAATAGCCCTCGTCCGTACGCACATTTCAAGCCTCTCCCCATGTCTGTAACACCAGTATGTGAGCGGAGCAATTAAAAAAAAAACCCTGCGACCACCTAAAAAAGCCGCCCGCGCCCCCCCCCCCCGGATGTTGGCTTCTCCCGTACACTCGAAACCAGCGTTGCTAACGCAGGTAGGGTAACGCAGTCAAATGGTCGGGGCTCAAAAACTGGCAGTCTAAACTTCATGAAACTTGGTGTGTAAGTAGCCCTCATCCGTCCACGCATTTCAAGCCTATCCCCATGTCCGTCACAGCTCTGTGAGCCGAGCTATTAAAGGAAAACACTGCGAAGAAAAATGAAAAATGGTCGGATCGCAGCCAAAAGCTGCATGTGACCGGGGGACGATGCTAGATGGACGGTCCCAGAAGATGGGCGTCGTGGCCCCAACCGTGTCGTGCCGGCATCCAAAGTCGCTCTTTTCGTAGCATTACGGAAGGTACGGAAAATCGGTTAAAGTGTCGGGGCTCAAAAACTGGCCGTCTAAACTTGATGAAACTTGGTGTCAGTGTAGCCCTAATCTGTGTGCACATTTTAAGCCCAACAACAATCCGTGAGACCTCTGTCAGCCGTGCTATTAAAAAAAAACCTGCGACGACACTTGGACATAACATTGCGGAAGGTAGGGCCAAGCGGTTGAAAAACTGCCCGTCTAAACTTGATGAAATTCGGTTTGAGGTTAGCCCTCGTCCGTACGCACATTTAAAGCCCAACCCCATGTTCGGGAGACCTCTGTGAGCCAAGCTTTTTAAAAAAAACCCTGCGACTCCCTAAAAAAGCTACGAGTGGCCCCCGGATGTTGGCTTCTCCCATGTACACTCGAAACCAAACAGAGGAAAAACGAAAAGTAGTCAGATCTCGGCCAAAATCGGCACGCGTGTGGTGGACGATGCTAGATGGACGGCCCTAGAAGATGGACGACCTGGCACGAACCCTGTTGCGGTGATAACCCTATAATCACTTTTCGTAGCATTACGGAAGGTACAGAAAATCATTCAAACTGTCCATGCTCAAAAACTGGCCGCCTAAACTTGATGAAACTCGGTGTGGAGTTAGCCCTCGTCTGTACGTACATTTTTAAGCCCAACCACAAGTCCGTGAGACCTCTGTGAGCCGAGCTATTCGAACAAAGTCCTGCGCTGCGTCAGCAACGCTGGTTTCGCGTGTAAAACCACCAAACCAGCGTTGCTAACGCAGGAAAAATTGAAAAGTGCTTGGATCACGGCCAAAATCAGCATGCTCGTGGGGGACAATGCTAGATGGACGGCCCTAGAAGATGGGCGTTGTGCCTGTCGTGCTGGCATCCAAAGTCGCACTTTTCGTAGCATTACGGAAGGTACGCAAGGTACAGAAAATCGGTTAAAGTGTCGGGGCTCAAAAACTGGCCGTCTAAACATCATGAAACTTTGTGACAGAGTATCCCTCATCCGTACGCACATTTTAAGCCCAACCACAAGTCTGTGAGACCTCTGTGAGCTGAGCTATTCGAATAAAAAACGCTACAACGCCACTACTAAAAAATGTTCAAGTCCCACAGTAGGTCAAAAAATGGCTGTCCCACAGGTATGCTGTTTCTCCATAACCACTCGTGCTTTAGGTCAGAAACTTGGTAGCAAGGGGTATTTCGTCCTCTAGGGTCGTAGCTCGTCTCGTTCGTCCGCGATTGCCAAAGTGTTTAGGCTTATATAAGCCTACACTCAAAGCCGGTTTATTTAAAAGCGCTCCCTATACTAGGGCTGTAGGTCTGAAATTTTTTGGAACGCCAGAGGGTATGGCCAGTTAGGCGCCCACTGAGTTTGAAGTGTCTAGGACGTTAAGTTCGGAATTGGGGACCTTGAAACCAATGAAGAGTACTGGGCGTCAAAGTCGGAATTTTTTTCCTATGGGAGCTAGAGCTATGAAACTTTTTGGGTGTCGAGAGGGTTCCGTCAGCTGGGGCACACCAAGTTTGAAGGGTCTAGGACGAATGGTTTGACGTTGGCGAACTTGAAGGTCTGTGTAGGTGTTGATGGAGTTTGCTGCAACAGCATGGGGACGTCTTTCCGCAACTTGGGTGCTGGTGTCCCTTGCAACGGGGACGTGCGTGGTTGAAGCCCGATGGCTAGATAGACGGCCCTATAAGATGGTGATCCCAGAGACTACAGCACGCGGGAAGACGGACACGTGTTCCTGCAACTTGTCTTCTTGCATCACAGGGCTAAAGACTGTCGTACTTTGCACCGGGGACATCCTTGGTTGAAGCCAGACTGCTATTTTAAGGACCGAGTAACAGCAGATTGATTTTGCTTTTTAAGAACACAACAGTGAACACGAAGACGTAAGTACGCAGCATGAAATGAAGTTTTGTTGATTTACCCGTTAGAAGATGACTTTAGTTCTTTGTGGATTCGTATTTTTAACTACGGAAACAAATCAATCATCCACTTAGGTGAGTGTTAGAGCAATACTGAACAGACCTTTCTTATCAATTTACAAAACTTTTAAACTAAAGCCCATTTACAGCATATTTTTTTCTTACTGAGCGTGTTTATGTGTATTTGTGGACGTAGCCCTACACAAGCTTAATGTAGGTCTACTTTTATTCGTTTACTTGTTGCATATTTAGCATGGTAACAAAACTCAGAAAACGTGAGCTTGTCATTCGTGACAAGGCACACATTAAGCGGGCTGAAAGTAGATTGCTCTATTTAAAAACTCCTCATGCCCTATGGGACCGAGTGAAGAGGGCACGTTTAATAAATCCACTGCTTCATAAAGAACAAGCAAAGAGGGCCCATTTACGAAATCCCCAAGCACTACAGGGCCGAGTGAAGAAGGCCCGTTTAATAAATCCACTGCCTCATAGAGAACAAGCAAATAGGGCCCATTTACGTAATCCCCAAACACTACAGGACCGAGTGAAACAGGCCCGTTTAATAAATCCACTGCCTCATAGAGAACAAGCAAAGAGGGCCAATTTACGAAATGCAAACTGCAAACTGGGCGTGATTCACAGATAACAAAATCGAAAAGCGGTATTCTTAAAAAAATACGCTAATTTTCGAAACAAATGTAGTTTGAACTTCCAGGGTTCAATTCCAAAAATAACAAAACGTTTAGCAGCAAAACTGCAATTTTCATCTGCTGTCATTTGCAAACTCAAAGCTGATAACCTTATTAAATGCTCGTTATTTCAGCGACGGAACATACCGAAAGATTACAATAAAGTGTAAACCAGTTAAGAATAAAGCACAAGTTGTGCTAGCAAATAAGAAAGAGAGTGAAGCTACTGAAGAAAAAGTAAGATCATTACGAGGTCCAACATTGCACACTGAAAATACAGAACCTTTTTACTACGAGTATACACTTTCAAAATTTAAAATACAGATACATTTCATTCCCAGCTACCTAATGCCATCGCAATCGATCAGCATGGAGAAGCTGTAAATATATTTCCTGAATACTCGGGTAAGGAAATTAAAACGTGGAAATGCAGCAACTACATATGTGTTTCTGATACACAGCAAATAAACAACAGTTTGTCACAAATTATGGAAAGACTGGCACAATGTTCTCCAGCGGCAGCAGTTGGATTTTTAAAGAATATTGATATTTGCAGCAAGGGGCAACAATTTGCTAGAACATTCAAACACGGCCATTCAATTGATTTTCATACCATCATACAATTGCACCACACTACCCATAAATACGGAATATTTTACAATTGCTGTATAAGGCAAAAAAATGTTATGCTACAATTCGGAAAACTGATACACCATTACATCAGGTTGACGTTATCTACCTTAATGACCAAGCTAAGAAATTGCAAGAAAAAGAAAATTTGGACCAATATGAATCCAGTAACCAAACCTTTAGAGAAGATCAAATAATGGCACAATACGAAAAAGCTTTCAAGAAATTCACGAAGAGAACTCTGGATACAGCTACTCTTGACTGCTTGTGTTGTCATAAACTGTGTTATCGTCGTGAAGTACCTGACATCCGAGGCCTGCATAAACCGATAACTGGACAAATCTGGGAACTTTTGCACACTGCAACAGCCAACACAAAAGAGAAGAGCAACTTTGTATGTCATTATTACCTAACCAAACTTAAGAAACATGTAATGCCTTCAACATGTCTGTTGAAATCGTCAAGTGGAAACAAGACCAACTGTCATTACTGAATAAAATGACTGATTCAGCGAGCAAAAGCTATACAAGTAGTCACTCGAATGGGGACTGTAAGTAACAAACATCTGCCTGCTAAACAACATCTGCCCCGCCCTTCCTCTGACACCTCGGTGTTAGTTCTTCCCCCCAAACACCCTGCCACCCTCCGGCGCATCGTGGCTTTTGCAATTTCTTACCCACCCCCCAATCTGAACACCACTACTGCCTCTCAGGCCTCTCCCTCCCCGACCACCATCCAGCAGTAGGGTCTGTATACGTCCCTGCCTTTCTCTCCAGCCCCCTGGTGTTCGCTTATAAATTTATTAATCC
>JAHWFP010217482.1:12584-23584 GCA_023313725.1 Lithobius niger | reverse complement strand
TTATTTTTAATTTAATGAATCCTTAACCTTGGAGTATTGGTTATTGGGCATTTTTTGTCTGAAATTGCATATTTAAATATTTATTTTTCGGGCAATGATGGGTGAGTTTAGCAAATTTATTTTAACAATAATAAAATTAAGAAGTATCCCACGTCGTTTTCTGACATTCTTGTGCATAGACCTGTGAATGGTCATACGCTCCGACTTTCTCATGTTGGTAATTTAATTTCTTAATAAAATAATAAAAACAATTTAACCACCAATGGTGGTATGGTGATTGGAAGGGTTGGAAAACTACTAATAACAATACCAAAGTTAAGAGTAAGTAAACGACCACATTATGACAAGGCCAAGACCCCCCCCGTGTAGAGAAGCCCACCCGTGGTCAACACTTAATACTCAGTCAGGAAGAACTTAGAATGGGCAAAGTCCATAAGCACCGTCGAAAACCAGCAACCGTAGTCGCAGAAATAGCCTCCTCAGTAAGATAATTCCAAGCCGATACGACTCGCAGGACAAAAACGTGCCGTCTACAATCAAGTCGAGAATCTAGATGACGAAGTTTAAGTGAATGACCCCTTGTAGAAGATGAGAGGCTAAGATCAAAAAACGGGAGATCAATCGTAAGGAGACCCTTAAGGATTTTAAATGTTAACATCAGATCTACCCAAAGCCGACGCAATTCGAGAGGTTCTAACTTGGTCCTTAGTAGTCATTCACCAGCAGAATTGCCACGTGGGGATGGGATGCTTTTAGTAAAACAGCGTTGAACTGCTTCCAATCGATCAATATCAGACAGTAAATATGGAGACCATACCGGACTGGCGTGCTCCAGCAGTGGCCACACAAAGACTTTATACACGCACACCTTCGTGCTAACATTGCCAGTGGTAAAGCAGCGTTTTGCGATTGCAAGACACCTGAATGCCAGGGCAGACATTTTCCAGCAATGGACGGTTGATTTAAGGTCATCTGAAAACCACACTCCCAGGTTGTGAACCTCCGTAATCTCGTTCAGGCGCTTATTTTCATAGAAATAAGTGAACAATGGATTTTGGTACCCCGCTGATGATGTCTGCAGATGTAGATTTAGAAACTTCAATTTGGGTCCTCTGAGACCGATTGCTGATAAAAGCAGTAATCCAATTTAATAATAGGCCATTGATGCCAGTCGATTCCAGATTCCAGCTTGAACCGCCTATGGCCTACTGACTCAAAGGCCTTCCAAAAATCAAGGTAGATGACATCGGTTGGGATACCCGATTCTAGTGCACTCATCCATTTGTCCAAAGCAATAAGTAGCTGGTGAGTTGAAGAGCGACCAGGCATAAACCAAATTGGTCTGCCAAAATTCTGTTCAATCGGTGTTGGAAGGAGAGCATCTTACTATGCTGTAAGGACAGCATCTTACTATAGTTTTTCAAACCACGTCATGGTGGTAGGAAAACAGAAGGGTGGTGAGCCACTGACACCGTAACCTAAATTTGGTATTTAAGAAAGGGCAGGAGATTCTCAGATGCCAGCGAGCAGCGGAACCCTTGAACTGTGGACTGGTTTCAGCATGCTTACTCAGGGCATTCCAAATACGGACCATCCAACCTGAGAAAAAATGGAGGCTAGCATTGTGACTAGAAACCTGCCTAACTAGTTTCCATTGATGACCCCTACTACAAATATGTCCCGAGGCCAAATAAAAGAATGGGAGGCTCACAGCAGTAAGACCATGCAAAATCTTAAATGTCAAAATAAGATCAAACTTGATCAACTCGAGTAGTTCCAGGCCAGTCTGATTAAGACGTTCCGAGTACCTCAGATTTCGAAACCCTGGAAGACGCTTTGTAAATTTACGCTGAATTTACGCAATATCCCCCACCAGATGCGGTTACCACACTGGGGGTCTCATACCCTAAGAGTGGTCTTACAAAAACATTGAAGGTCCATACTTTAGTGCTACAGTGCCTAAAGTTTAAGCTTAAGACGTCCCATTTTGAGAAGGCAGTTAGGCAATCACGTTCCAATATTTAAACCGTCCTGAATGGTAGGTTGTGGCCAACAGAGTGGCACGTTTTAGTTCAGTGATAAACAAGTCCCATGCCAATTCAACAGAAGGAAGCGATGGTTTAATAATCTCGCACCAATTTGTAGAATCCAAACAAGAGCGTAATATATCAAAATTTACTTGACTCACCCATTTCTCCCTCTTCGTGTAAAGAGAAAAAGTACTATGTACCAGGAAACACACCATACAGTGGTCACTGGTACCTAAGGTGGTCAAGAAAAGATGTGTCGTATATTACACGGTCATCCTGTGTAAAAATCAAGTCCAAAATATTAATACCACGTGTTGGCCTCGTAACAAGTTAGGACAGACCGAGGGTGGGGGAGGAAGGGGAGTAATTAGTTCTAAAAAGGATTTGCACTACCAGCAGTATCATCTGCCCAGTTTACCGTCGACAAGTTAAAATCACCAAATATAATAACAGAAAGGGTGTTATGCACAGAGTTAGTTTAAAAAGTTGCCAATTCAATAATTGCGGGCAAAGTATAGCCATCAGGCAACTATCATAGTAGAAATTGCAATTTAAGGTGTGGAAGGAGGATGGAGAAAGCTTCAACAGTAGCAGAAGTTAGATTACAGACCACTTCCAAGCCCAATTTAAACATAACAAGTATGCCACCAGCACGGCTACCTCTATCACGGCGGATCACACCATAATTAAAGGGCAAAACAAGCATATTATCAGTAAGGTCATCGGCAAGCCAAGTTTCCACCACGAATACCAAGTCATAGATATTACTTGCCAGGATAGCCCGAAAGCAACCCATGTTTTTGATTAGGCTCCTGGCATTCAAGGAAATAGGATTTAAAGAGGAGACAAAGATGGGTGTACTCCCAGTTAACAATGGCCGTTTCCCGTGATGGAATGCAAACGGAATAATTCCAAACCAAGGCGCTGTTTGCATCTCAGGGAAGGTGAGTCCCATCCCTAGCGAGAAGTGTATGATCAGCAGAAATGTCACTGTCGATTGAAACAAAAGTAATGTTGCGATGGACACAGTATTTACGCAGAAGAATATTTGTATGAGTAACCTGTTTATCAAAATCACAGTTTTGGTATCCCAAACGCGGAAATAGACTTAATCAAAGAAATTTTAGCATGGGGAAACTGTAACAGGATGGAGTCAGCCAAGCAGGTAAGAAGGTATACAATGCGGTTTGGCTGTTCACAGGCAATATTATTTGAGCCGGCACACTTTATAAACGTAGTATTTGGATCAACATCCTCGCAAATTGTTGGAAACCGATCAATCACGTCCTGTTACTCGGCTCCCGGTCAGGCCCATGTGCGAGAACCTGGATGGGAACTACCACGGAGTGCACGTACAGTCAAATCACCATAATCGTAGGGGTTATCCATGTCTGGTCAACTGGAGGGTTAAGTTTGCCCTGGCCAAATGATGACAACACTGGCTCGGCCAACAACCGAATGATTTGTTTCAAACTGATTTTAAAAAACGGTTTAATATTACCAATACACAGTCAGTACTCCAACATCCTGACTAGGCTACAAAATTGCATTTTCCAAGCCATTTTTGCATTCATTTTTTTTTTAGAATAATTTTAATTTTGCGTAACTTGCTTGAGAGTGGATTAATTATTTTTAATGCTTATCATAGAGCGATAATTAAAATAGCGTCAATTTCAATAAAAAAAAAATTTGTAATAGGCTGATGGTAAGTAACGAAAACAGCTGAAATTGTTAAAGAAAGGAGGAAAAATTGCTTTGGATTCTATGCACTTATTTTATTTTAACATCCGATATGGTAGAATCTAGATTACAAGAAAATCAATTCACTGTCACAAACAGTTTTTTTTTTTATCATTATTAGCCCCAATTTGATTCCTTGCAAATTACGCCACGAGTAAATTCCAGACTTTTCTGCTCATAATGACAATATGTCAAAATTCCGTACTTTTCAAGGCCTTAAAACGAGCCTAACTAAATTCGAGATAATCCAACCCTTGTCCCATCACCCAACGGTTGTCCGAATAATCCGAAGTATTTCCAGTTTTAGGTGCCTTTCCCCAGCAATTAACCCTGAAGACATTTTGGGGGCATTTACGCCCGTGATTGCACTAGCGTTATTTGCACTATGAGTACTGCGTTATGTCTTTCGTTATTATGGGGCCCTGAATCCGTGTATGCATTTATGTCAGTTCGTGGTGCCAGTGGAACCTCATCAAGGGCAGGGGCCCTCCGACTTTGTAAACCCAGTAACCCCGGTATTAAAGTGGCACTATCACCGCTTGAAAATCTGCAGAATCTGGCTACATCTAGCGCTATCAACACTATCTAGCATCAAGCGAGGGAACAGGGCAGTCGAGCGAAATGGTGGGGCCCGGGAAAATATTCTTAATTAGGAGCCCCTCCTTCAATCTGTGTTCGTTCCCTTTCTGGATTTCTGGTACCGGGGACGGGACCGAGCTCCGTTTTGCCTCCTCCCTCCCCTGTCAACGGCTGCGAAGGAATGTACAACGCCACTGCTTTTAACGAAACAAACAAGCCACGACCTCTCCTTAATTATTGAGTGGAATTTCGGTACGTCCTCGTGTACCTGCTAGCAAGCTGTAAAGGTTAACAATATCACTGCCACTAGATGGCGCCACGGTATTTTCTTACGATTTTCAATCGGTGATATTGCCACTTTAACGTCCCTGTGTTAAGTGATTGTTTGTTAATTTAACGCTTTACTGTCATAAACGAGGAGATTGGCCAGATCTGCCAGTTTTTGATGGCTAAAAACATGGTGTCAGTGCGTGCCAGTATTAGCAGGTTACTATTGCCTGCCACACGTGATACAATGCAGTGATGCCGATTGATTCAATTTGACCAATTTTGAAGCCTGAAGAAAAAGTGCGGCTGTCAGCTGTTACACTTTAATCAGTCTATAAATTGCAGCTCTTTCGAGCACAAACATAGAAGTTATCGCAGTTGACGAACGCCAAATTCCATCTATGGTTTCGATTTCCGTGTTAGTTTCGCTATTCATCGGCAGATGATTCACCGTGGCGTGGTGCCACCTCTTGGCAACTTTTGAAAAGCTCTTGTTCGCAAGTTATCAGCAGATGGCGCTCGTTGGTAAAAGCAGTCTTGAAACCGAAACCACGAAACGCTGAAGCACTAAAAAGAACCGTCACACAGCGCACTCTATCCGCAACTTAAAGTGCTCTTACGTCAAATTAACCCAACAGATGGCGTACCACGTTTAGAAACGGAATCGAAACCGACAATGACAACTCTCAGATCTTAGAACCACAAATCGGGCCATGAATTTAAAAAATAAATAAATATAATAATATTAAACAAAGATACAGAATAGACCCAATACCGTAAACAATTAAGGAACTGGTTATTATTTATCACCGGGGGGAAGAAGGAGGAAGAAATCGGGGGTTATAGATTCTTTTTTTAACCCTCTAAAGTGGGGAGGTCATTTACTTAGGCCCCGTTAAGTGGGGTGTCACAATATAAAACACTCCCGAACTGAAGAAAAAAGTCATTTTCAGACCTCCAAAATGAAATCTTCAGCACACAATTTATCTAAAAACCGCTAAGCTCCCCATCATGTGAGTGTTTACACGGTTTTGAGGCTGTCAATATTAGTACTCCTGTTGTGCTTTCGGAAAACTTTCTAAACGCAACGTCTACTGCAGGTGTTGTTAATCACAATGTCTATTTTTACAGTGTAGGCTATATTAGAAATGTGAGCATACAACAAACAGTGCTTCGTCATCTACATACGTATTATCAAGAATCAACCCTATAAATTCTTGGTGTTATTAAACTCGACACAAGATGCGTGTAAAAAACATAGGTGCTTTACAAGACATTTTTTAACTCAGCCTTGTCCTTTCTTTAAAAACTAAGCACGTTTTCTTTATAACTAGTGGCAGGAGCCTATAGAAAACAACTAGGAGGGTGTGTGGCTGGTCTATGTTAGGAGTGCTTAATTTAGTACGATGTGCTAACGCCAGAAGGAGCAATACTGCCAAGTTGTCTAAAATCGAAACTGAAGTTTATCACGCGAAGCAGACGTGCGCTACGAAAGCAACGCTCTATTTTATTGTTGGCTAGAGCAACTAACGAACAACTGATTGTCTGTTTGTTTAGTTTTTTTATTATTACGCTGGTATTGTTTCCATGTTAAACACTTATTGTTTACAAACAAAGGACATAAAATTACCCTTGAAAACATGACGCACACCTCTCTTCGTCTCATGCAGGTGGCGACCTCTGCTAACAAATTCGTACACCACTATAACCGCTCCTGACTTAACACTGTAGTGGAAGTTACCGAGACACGCTCCTAGTTGTTTTCAGGCTCCTGCTAGTGTTAACTTGCCAGTGCGAAGCGCTACTTACTTAATTCGTGTACAGGAAGTCATCTGTATCTAAGCATACAAAGAGAGCATTCTTCTTCTGGGGGGGGGGGGGGAACTTGGGAACGCACAATGCTTTGCTTGAGTAGGGGAGTGGGTAAATATTATTTCAGGGTTTTGAAGGGGATCATCGAAAATTTGGTAGTCACATTTAAAATTCCTCCCCTCAAGGCCATAAATAATAACTGATCGCGTAAGAATACGATGTGAACGGCAATTATGACGAAAAAACTCACGTGCCATTGTTTCTCACTTGTCATTCTTAGCTTTTCTCAAAGTAATGTCGGCTCTATTGTTTTCCTTCGTTTAATGCTAGCTAGCCAAGTCGCGCTAATTCGTCGTCGTTGCGCTTTGCCCAAGGATATATCTTTGCAACTCTTATGCTTTGACAAACATTTCTACACCAAATACGAGCTGTCAAATACGGGCGGCTAAAACTGGTCAGTATGCTGCGCGTTTTTCGTAAGGTTTCAGTTCATAAACAAACGATAAGTTGTGCCTCTTTCCTTTTTTCTTTATCTCATTCGCCACATTTACTAAGAATTCACCACACTTCACTTTCTGCGTCTCACATTACTTGGTTTTTCTCGTTTCACTTATTTTAACAATACTTACGATCCTTCCTGGTCTGTATGTCTTGCGCATTCATTCAGTTAGGCCCCTTTATTCAACTGACCTTGTTCTCCTCGCTTCGCTCTCTGGAACTCCCCAACCCACCTTCCTTTCCGGTTGGCAAAATAGTGTCATTAAATGAACACCAAGCCGATGCTGTAGCCCACAGCTGCGTACCGCCCCTCCCCCTCCCGGAAAAAGTGTCATCAAATTAGAACAAGCTCACCAAATTCAACCAATTTGCTAGTGCGGTTTTAGTAATAGATATCCGTGAGGTATAGCCGATTTAACGGCGATATTTGCTCGTCTGCGAGAAATGGCTAGTCCAATATCGAGGGTGTGGAGGGAAATCGCACGAGCGCTGTAAGACGAGCGCTTGAGACTAGCCGTTTCAAGCAGACGAGCAAATATCGCCGTTAAATCGGCTATACCTCACGGATATGCGTTTTAATGGTAAGGCGTGACGTCGAGCTAACACATCGAGTTATTTGAGATTTAAAAGAAATTTTATTTGAAAATTTTATTTGTGAATCATAATGTAAATTCCTGAACTTAAACTTCTGGTTTAAACTTCCTGTCTACGAAAGTCTCACGTACGGGAGGACATCCCTATACTCGGTCCCAGTAACCGACTTTTGTGTATAAGGTAAAAACGTATTTTTTCTACTTTATTAGTTTAAATAAGATATAGCATATAAAATGTGCTACTCGCTCGAGTCTCGTAGGTTTTTAGATGTTTTCAGGTGTGTTTACAAGTGTCAGTAGCCTAGTTTTCGTACTGTCGGAACGAAAGGTTGTCGGGTTGGGACATTCCTCCATGGGTGGGGGCGTAGCATAGTAGCCTACACGAGGTTTTTTTTTCGTGTTAGTACGATAAATGTCGCAGGTTGAAAATGTGCCTATTTATGTTGGTTGCAATCGGGTGTGCTGGTTGAATTTGTGCTGTGTACGGTAGTTTTGTAAAGTCGGTCATTATATGTCACGTGTTGGAGCAGGGGTTGTGCAGACCCCGGAAAAAGTGTTAGGTTATCAAAAAAGTGTGGGTTATCAAAATTAACCCACGGTGACGTGTGTGGGTTTTTAGATTAACAGTATATAACGACTACACTTTTAGGATTGGGATGTGTTGGCGTGACGTCACCGCCGTGCATTAAATGTAAGTTAGGCCTGCAGACCCTACACACGGCACTTAATTGTACCCAGAAGTTGTTCGTATTCTCCACAATTTAGCTGGACGATAACAAACGCGTACACCAGTTAAAGCTGATGCTCACTTATTCTGCGTTGTCTCGCTTCGCTCGAGGAGATATCCTCTTAGCATTCTTGTACTAATGCATAATCTGCCCCACGCCCCCCCCCCTCCAAAAAATATAAGAAAAATGAAATAATTTATTGTTCATAGACGTACGGTTCGTCCTTAACAACGCGTAGCCACGTTCGTCAATCTTACATGCAATACTGTCATTTCAAGCTAGATAAAGAGTGACTTTCATCCTGATTTTCACGTCAGAAATGGATATCAACAAAATATTGTCAACAATACTGAGATTTTTTATCTCTGTCACACATCCATCAGACCAAACTTTTGTTTTACATGTTAATAAGTCTTGCTACTAATTTAGCAACCTGATCCCTATTGTGAACAGATTATTTTTTCATTCAAATATTCTGCGTAAGCTGCACAATATAAGCAACGCCAGAGCTGAACACTAAGAACTGCACGTTGCATTTTGCGTTAGTACCACCAAACCCCTAAAAAATCTTGTACCCCAATAGGTGTTCTTGTTTCACTTATCTTAAGAACTTTTACTTTACGTCTTACTTTGTGCGTGACCTACACGTAGCACGAAATCGTACTCAGAAGCTATTTATGTTTTACCACAATTAGGCTGGGCTACTGCTGAAGACATCACCAACCGTTCTTACCGTTCACACTAATGGTCCAATATCGGTGTTTGAAACAAATGCAAATGCAGAAATATTTCTAACATCATATTATGATTATTTCAATACATTTTCTTTACGTAATTTAGCATTTAACATCTTTTAGTACCGTTAGGTAATTTCAATTAAAATAATGGCCAAAGGGTTATTTTCTGGTCTTGGATTTGAAATATCAAAGTTTGTAACTCCAACACTCGTGCCATCCGTGAGCTGCACGGCACGCGCCTCATGCGTGAGAGAAGGCTATTCATGATTAGCAGCCATAATAACTGAGACACTATAGACCACACGCTGCCTACGTAGTGAAACAATTGTGGATATTCCTCTTGGCTGGAAAATGTGATAGCCCGAAGCGACAATCAATTTTGCATTGGGATGTGTTGGAGTGAAGTCACCACCATGCATAAA
Source organism: Lithobius niger (assembly GCA_023313725.1). Lineage (NCBI taxonomy): Eukaryota > Metazoa > Arthropoda > Chilopoda > Lithobiomorpha > Lithobiidae > Lithobius > Lithobius niger. The sequence goes on along the minus strand of JAHWFP010217482.1, from coordinate 14,178 downwards.
ATGTAAGTTAGGCCTTACAGACCCTACACACGGCACTTAATTGTACCCAGAAGTGGTTTGTATTCTCCACAATTCAGCTGGACGATAACAAACAAGTACACCAGTTAACACTGAAGTACTCATTCTGCGTCATCTCGTTTCGCTCGAGGAGATATCCTCTTAGCATTCTTGTACTAACGCATAATCTGCCACGCGACCCCCCCCCCCCCTCAAAATAAAGATAAGAAAAATGAAATAATTTATTGTTCATAGACGTACGGTTCGTCCTTAACAACGCGTAGCCACGTTCGTCAATCTTACATGCAATTCTGATATTTCAAGCTAGATAAACAGTGACTTTTGCCCTGATTTTCACGTCAGAAATGGATATCAACAATTGTCCAAAGGAGTTTTTTTTCACTGTTTTCGAGGGAAAACGTTTAACCAGAAATAAACCTAAACGCACCTAAATGATATCCCGATTAATTTCCTTTCTTCCGACACCTTTCTCAAAGTTTTGGCCTTCCTACATGTGGAAAAGTGTATAAACTGACTGACCGTAACTTTGTAATAATTTAGACTAACCGAGTTTCTTGCAAACGCTCGCTCATTCAGCGGCGTCTCGCTTCATTAGAGGACATTTCTTGTTACAACTCCCATGCTACTGACAGAGAATTCTACACTAATAACTGTCAGCCATCTTGGCCATGGAGGCTGCCATAAAGTAACCAAAGCCATGTGTATACTTTCGGTGTGCCTTGCCAATAGCTATAACTCTCATTTACTTAGTTGTTACTATCACTCTAGTTAACAATACTGTATTTTGTTGTATATGTGATACTGTTAGCACATCATTGAATCATTGTTCTCTTCTCCCTCCAACTTTTATTTTACTTGTTGCCTATGGGCGTAAGTCTTAATGATCCTCCTGCCGTGACCTCCTAGATTTGTTGGGTAAGGTAACGACTAGCGACCCCCATAGTTGTAGTACAGGCAACAGGAGTGTTAATGATCGTTAATGGCACCCTTTGTGTGCATAGCCTAATATACAGTTTAGTGTTTAGGAACGTTAACCCTCAAGTTAAGTCACTGTTTGCCATTTGAAGTATTTCGTTGGAATTGAAACATCTGAGGCCAAAAACCTGCTGTCGCGACCCACCTGTTGGAATCCAACACTAAAGAACTCAAGGTGTATATGTGCGAAATAAGCTGTGAACTTACGATTTAGTAAAGTATGGTGAGAGGGAGCACCATTTTTTCAGTGTTAAACTCGATATTGATAAAACGTATGATTTATATGGGTAAACAGTAGATAGGGAGGTTAAGATGGCACATGCTTAGCGCATAATCAATGTTTTATATGGTCACCCAGATTCAACCTCAAATGTACCGTTCTCTCCTCCCGTTCCCCTGTGTAGGGAAGTAATTTTACCTAAACATGTTTATAAGTGTGTGAACTCACAATTTGATTCGATAAATGTTCCCTCAAACTTGCAATGTGTAAATTGTCGTATCAAAACATAGGTAGATTCTGTGCACGGTAGAGTTGATGTAAATCCGTCTATCACGCGTGATATTGCTATCCCCTATGTGCCCCCAAGACGTAACATTACCT
>JAHWFP010217481.1:0-21260 GCA_023313725.1 Lithobius niger | reverse complement strand
AAAAAAAAAACAGCAAGTATATGATTATGGGTACTCGCCAAAAACTTGCGTATGTAAATTGCTTAAATGTTAATGATGTAAGTATTAACGGGATTTCAGTTGAAAAAGTAAATGAAATTCGAATGCTGGGGGTAATGATAGGCCATACCTTACGCTGGAAACCTCAAATCAATTTTGTGTGTAAAAAATTGCGAGAGGAAATGCTATTTTCGCAAGAGTCAAACACTGCATGCCAAGCTATCTTTTACGATCTCTTCTTTGCTTTTGTATACCCGATCATATTGTATGGTATTACAGCTTGGGGAGCCACTACTAAGACTAATCTACAAAGAATTTTAACTTTACCAAAAAAGTCAGTTCGACTTTTTGCTAAAGTGCCCTGCAGGTAGCATACTCTGCCCTTGTATGAATCTCTAAATCTTTTGACGATTGAATTTGTTTTTAAGTACTCTATATGTATGTTTATGTACAAGTCCTTAACACTTTTAGGCCTACGCCATTTTTTTTCACTTCTCGTGTGAAAAATCCTATGGCTGCAACATGGCTGCCATGATCAAGTTGCATGCCTCACAAAAATTAATTGTAATAAAAAAACTATGCCGTCCAGGAATATAAAAATTCGCAGACGTTATAATTATATTCTAAATTATTGACCAGAAATATAATTGGGACCATCGTCCTACGTTTTCATTATTTAAAAAATTCCTGAAGTTCAACTACGTGAACAGCGATAACGAAAGTTTTAACTTACAGTACTAAGAATGATAACATCCACTCGATATTCTTCCGTCGCAACGCGTGTTATTACTTCCGAAATCATTATTTTATGTTTTGTTACTGTAAAAATAGTTTAAAGTTGCTTTATTTCTTCGAGATTCACGATCGATTACAGCTCACAACCAAATCGTTGCTGGACGCCATAATGACCGGCTGCCCGCAATGCGATGCGCTGCTGCTGGCGCCAATGGCTGCGACCTTGACTAGCTTCGCGTGACGTCACTCGCGAACGGCCGAAGAGTCACGTGCCGCGAACGAGCCAATCAGCGCTCGCGATGCCGAAGCGTTTGAACAACGGTCGTTGAAACAGGACATTTCATTAGAGGAATACAGGCAGTGATGTTGGAGTTGATGACGTCATTTTTCGCGGGCCAGAAGAAAATTGGGAATCTCCTCTCTCGAACGCGACCAAGATGGCGGCTGTACGTTGCGTCGTTCCGGAGATACGATCGTTTGAACCAAGGGCTATTTTCAAGCAAATAAACGCAATTTCACGTCCATTTTGGCGACGATGCCAACAATAACATTGACTTAAGGTAATAAACAGATGATATTAAATTAAATTAACCTAAATGAACCGAAAATTTACGTTCCAAATTACGTAATTCAATCGGAGTTACGCCACCGATGTACGCAATAAGAAATTTTTTTTAACAGGGCGTAGAACTCTGCTGAACCGGGCTAACGATACATCGTCGTGTCGGCTTTTTCGCAGTGGAATTGCGATGACGATACATCGTCGCTTAAGCCTAAAAGGGTTAAGGGATGAATGTTGGGAACCATCCCTCTATGTTGTAAGTAATAATAGAAGGTACTGTGACACTCACACACACAACACCCGAAACAATGATAAACTTGTTCCTCGTAGATGTAGAACCAACTACAGGAAAATGTCTTTCTTTATTGCCAAAACAACTTAACCTGGTAATTTTAGCATTACATTCCTCAAATGTGATGTTCCCTGGAGGTTTCTTCCGGTTTGTAGACGCCTGCTTGCATATCCCACCGCGCATGCGCGGCACGGTCCTCCCTTATAAAAGCGACAACGCGCACGCTATCGGCATTCATTTTTTTCCAGAGGTGTCTCCACGCCACCTCGCTCCCCGGTTCCCTGACTGTCGTTTGGAAAAATTGGATTCTTCACTGAAGATGGCCACCGCTTTGAAAGCCCATTCTTCGTCCGACGCTCATCCTCGTGCTCTTGCTCCCTTCGATCTTGGCAGTCGCTGGGCATCCGCCCTCGACCTCGCCGCTCCCGCTCCTACCCGAACGACACCTGCTGATGTCACACCTGATCCTGATGTCGCATCGCCTGACTTCCACTCCTCCCGGGCCAGCGCACGCCGCCTCCCGCTCCGTTGGACCTGTCGTCCCTCCGCCACGACCTTCAAGCCGCCAAAGACTCCTACCGGGCCGCCAAGCGCAACCTCCGCCGGGTGACACTCGCCCATTCCCTGGACCGAAACTCGCCACGTTTAACTCCTCCCGGATAGGCCTCAGCGTCAGCCGCAGTGTCGTGCGAGAAATCGTACACGACACTGTCCGGCACCTCCAAGTCAACCCGATGCCGCCTCCTCCTGCACCTCATCGGTACGAAAATCCCGCACCCAGGACTGGGTCGCATCGACCTCTAGCCACGAAGGGCACAGGCGTGCCGCTTCCTCTCCACCGGCCACGACTCCCAAGCGCAAGTCGGACGACACACTGTCGTCGCACCACCCGCTGTCACCCGCCCCTGCGGCCAAGAAACGCATCAGATTCCCGGACGTCACTCCTGACGAAGCCACCCTGTCGCTCGCAGTTCTTTTAAAGACTGTCGAGCAGACGGTCCCGGACTGCTTCCTGTTCAAGCCCTCCAAGGTACCGGACGCTCCTGTCATCAACCGTGGCCTAACGACAGGCCTTGGATTTGCTTCGAGAGACAAGGACACCAAGCCCCGCTGCCTCCTGGGTCAGTCGACGACACTCCTAACGTGTCTCCTCCGCAACGAAGGCTCAATTCTAGGCAAAGGCGATCCCCTTCTCGACACGGAACCCCCTACGCCACGCCCTGGCCGAGAGAACTGCTTCTTCCGATCCTTTGGAGACGGCGCGACAAACCCCCGCAATTTCGAAACCTACCCGGAATGCGAATTCATTTGCAGCGAAATCAAGATGGACTTCGGCACTTCGTTATCCATACCCAAGAAAGCCGACATTCCAACCTTCGTACTGTACGAGAATGACAAATGCCTACAGCTAAGCCTACGGGCGGCCTCCCAAGCAGACGTCCTCCACACCGCCATCAACGCTCTATGCGAGAAGCTGTCGTCCGACAGTACCCCAGATGAGCTCAAGAACTTGCCGTCCCTTATTTCCCAACTCTTTCAGAAAGCCAACTTCGCTACCTACCACGTCATGAACTGGGCGACGAGAGAGCTGTTCAACAACACCCTCCTCCTCCGTGACATCGCCCTGTTGTCGGCAAATAACTTAAACTTCTCCACACGACACCGTCTCAGAAATCAACCGATCCACGAGTCTGAAACTCTCTTTCGGGGATTAATCCCAATACTTGCTCCTCATCTTGACGTCTCGAAGAAACCAAGCCCGCAAAAACAATCCATGCCCTCAAACCGTCCGTTCTCAAGGAACAAACAAGCAACCCCCGCCTCGCCGACGACTGGCACAAGAACACGGCATCATCCTCCAGCCGTCCGGACGACACTGCCGCCCCTCAACAACGAAGTCAGCAGCTCTTTGCTCCGACACTCCTCGCTCCCGCCTCGGCCAATGCTCCCAGCAGAAGTGCGCCGCTACCCCCGACCAAAGGAGCCGAATGTCATCTCCTGGGGGTAGAAGAATGCACCGTAAAAATCAACAATGACGTCCTGCACCTAGCTGGTCTCCCGGTCTGGGCCAGACTACGCCACTTTTTTCCGGCCTGGCAAGAATTAACCACCAATCTGAATATCCTGTCGATAATACAACACGGCTTTCGTCCGTCGTTCCTACATCAACCGCCGCTGACGCCATCCCCGCCATGGGACTACTCGTCCCAAACGACAGCCTCCCTGTCGCACGAAGTATCAGAGCTGCTACGGAAGGAGGCGATACGACGACTCCCCAACCCAGGCCCAGGGTTTTACAGTTCAATCTTCACCCGCCCAAAGAAATCAGGAGGCCTACGCCTAATTTTCAACATGAAACCCGTCAACAAGTTCATCCAAAACGAACACTTCAAGATGGAAACCCTCGACTCCATCCGCCAATCATTCAAGCAGAACGATTGGACAGTCACCATCAATCTGGAAGACGCTTACCTGCACATCTCCCTTCATCCAGCAATCCCACTACTTTCGTTTCGTCTACGACCTGAAAGGCTTCGAATTCCGTTGCCTCCCCTTCGGCCTGAATGCGGCTCAGGATTTTCACCCTAGTCCTAAAACCAATCCTGGCGTACCTTCACCAGCACCAAATAAAGCCAATGCCTACCTCGACAACTGGGCCCTCAACAATCCAGTCCCCTCTCGACTGGAACTCAACAGGGACAGAACCATCAACTTGCTGAACAGCCTGGAATTTGGCGTAAACCTAGCAAAGTCACGTCTCCTTCCAGAACAAGTCTTCACATTCCTCAGCGCTACATTCGACCTACGATCGGCATCAATCTCCCCGTCTCCAGAACGCATAGAAGACCTCCTACATCACATCCGTCTCTTCCGCCTCCAACCAAGCTTCTCCGCCCGGGAACTGAACTCCCTCATCGGAAAATGGACGCAATGGCCAACTTGGTCCCTTACGGGCGATGGATGGTAAGACCTTTCCATCACTACCGGATAGACAGCCACTCAATCAACCACAACAATCCAGACAGACAGATCCTGTTCAACAAGGAGTTCCCCTTCGAATTCATCCTTTGGTGGGCCGACGTCACAAACCTGACGAAATCTGTCCCTCTACAGGAACTTCCACCCGACCACCGAATCTTCACGGATGCATCAAGCACTGGCTGGGGAGCACACCTAAAAAACCTGGAGATCTCCGGCCTCTGGCATACCACCCTCAAAGACCACATCAACGGACTGGAACTACGTGCAATTCTCCTGGCCCTCCGGCACTTCCTTCCTCTAATCAAAAACAAGGTCATACAGATCCAGGACGACAACACAACAGCCCTGGCTTACATCAGGAAAAAAGGCGGAACGAAATCAAGATCGCTCCACAATTTAACAACAGAGGTCTTCAATCTGTGCATCCCACACAACATCACCCTCCTACCGCTTCACATCCCAGGCAACAGGAATGTGATTGCGGACTCTCTCTCACACCAGAAACCACCAGCAGGCGAATGGTGCCTCAAGAAATCCATCTGCGAATCTCTCTTCAACATCTGGCGCAGACCAATGCTAGATCTATTCGCCACGAGGCACAATGCCAGACTTCCCCACTACATCAGCCCGATTCCGGACGACTCAGCAGTAGCAGTAGACGCTCTCACGTTCCCATGGCACAACCTGTTCGCCTACCTATTTCCACCCTTCAAACTGCTTCCTTAAGTAATTCGGAAAATAGCATTAAGCCAGGGTCTATTCATCCTAATAGCCCCACTCTGGCCGTCTGCAGCCTGGTTCCCGCTCCTCCTAAACCTAGTAGTCGACACTCCAAGAAGTCTCCCTCTTCTACCAGATCTTCTGTCTTAACAAAAAGGAACAAAGCTGCACCCGAACCTCCCACTCCTAATCTTACACGGGTGGCTACTATCATCAAACTCCTCAAAAGGGCTGGCATTCATCAAGAAGAGGCTGAACGCATCACATGCAAAGCAACCAGAGAATCAACAAACCGCATGTATGACAGCCACTGGTCTAAGTGGATTCATTGGTGTATCGCAAAACATACAAATCCACTCAACCCGTCTCTCCCCGAACTCCTAAGCTTCTTCGGTGATTTGTTCAACATCGACAAACTCAAAGGCTCCACTATTCTCGTCTACCGGTCTGCATTAAACTTGTCTTCAAAGCTGCCGGTCGCACTGCCCTACTGGAGGACTACCAAATTTCTGCCTTACTACGCTCATACGAAAACAATCGACCTACCACAAGACGTTCAGTCACCGACTGGGGCCTCTCCATCGTCCTACAATCACTAATGCAGAACCCCTATGAACCCATGCAAGACAGCTCACTCCACCTCATGACCCGCAAAACTGTCTTCCTCGTAACACTGGCAGCAAGTCTAAGATGCTCCGAGATTCAAGCCCTTTCGGCAGACCTGGCATACTGCATCATCGGCCCGAATTTCTCATCGGTCACACTCTTCCCAAGAACGTCCTTCAGAGCGAAAACCCAAAAACCATCCGAGCCCTCGAAACCCATAACATTCCCTGCCCTCTCGGACCTCATTGGGAACGAACCTGAACATATCCTCTGCCCAGTCAGAGCTCTCCGCTTCTACCAAGCCCACACTCAACACGAAGACATACGGAGAGGCAGAAATCAACTATTCCTTCCAGTGGACCTCCAAACCGGCGAAACAACAGCCACCATGGTGTCACGCTGGATCAAGAAAACAATCGAAGCAGCTTACGACAAACACGGATTGAGCAAGAGCATGAGAATAGCGGCGCACGAAGTAAGAGCTATCTCCACATCTTGGGCCCACCACAACGCCACCCCAATCGAAGAAATCCTGGCAGCAGCATCGTGGCGCCACCAATCCACCTTCACATCTCACTACGTAAGAGACATGACGAAGGACAAATCCGGACTACATCGGCTGGGACCGATCGTCGCAGCCAGAACCGTGGTCAAACCCCCTTAAGCACTTAGAATGAAGCAGAAGCAAGATCCAGGAGGGAAGCAAGCTCCATCCAGCCAGAAGCAAGACCCTCAAACAATGGTCCTTTTCAGGGCCACCAACTCCCACGAAAGAGACCAAGTTCCTGTCAAGCCCAATTGTTATGAATAAAGTGCGAATTTTTCTCTTGCAGATAAAGAATTCATGGGGGAAAGCCTGCTTGCATCCCGGGGCGCTCGTACAGGCAGTGCCCGCCACCAACTTTGACGAGGTCAACTGGTAATGCTAAAATTACCAGGTTAAGTTGTTTTGGCAATAAAAAAAGAACATTTTGCCGGCCCTCGGCCTGGCCGGCTAAAAATGGTTTCTTTTTGCCTAAAACATACTTAACCTTACTCTAGCCCTGCCTCCCCTCTCGAGTCACCGCCTGACACATTGAGAGTAAAATGAATGCCGATAGCGTGCGCGCTGTCGCTTTTATAAGGGAGGACCGCGCCGTGCGGTGGGATATGCAAGCAGGCGTCTACAAACCGGAAGACCCCTCCAGGGAACATCACCTTCGAGGAATGTAATGCTAAAATTACCAGGTTAAGTATGTTTTAGGCAAAAAGAAACCATTTTTAGCCAGCCAGGCTGAGGACCGGCAAAATGTTCTTTATCTTACACTGCTCCCATTGTGTGGAATGACTTACCAAAGTCACTTTCTGATAACTTAAAACTATTAATTTTTTTGTCTCTTAAGAAAATATTTTATGAGCTCCTACAAATCAAATGTGCAATATCTTAGGTTCTACCTTAGGTTTGTAAAATACTAACCTCTAGTATGTGCTAAAATCGTTTTCGATTTGCTTTTCTACCCGATTTTTTAAACCCCTTACAAGTTTAAAACACCAGTAACACTTGCAATGGAATGAGGTTAGCCTATCTGCCACTTGGTGTGCAACAATTGTTGCCTCCAACAAGTCAGCGCCAGCCCAACAATGACACTTCGTTTTCGGGTACGGAACAGTGCAGACGTGTAGTGATTCCTCTGCAATCTTTTGCTTTTCGTTTGGGAATCGCCAGCATTTGTGTTCCCTGCCCGAGATTCTACCGCCAATCGCCGATCAAAATGGCGCAGGATAGTAAACTGCATTGTATGTTGGAGTCTGGAGAATTTCTCGTGTGTTCGTGCAAAAAAACCCCTCTGGATATTCACCCTGCCTGTTGCAGGTGCCGACCTTGTAATTTTACAGAATCTAAGTGTGGCTTGTGCGATTTTATGGACAAGAAAGTGGTGAAGAATGTCCTGCATACCTGGAAAAAAACTGATCAGCGTCGAGTGCAACTGGAAAAAAAGGCATTGTTGGAGTCTGCTTCTGGATCTGAAACTCCCCTTGAGCGTCGGTTAGAACTTTTAAGCACTGACATTAATGCCCCACTTGTATTTTTGTCGGATGAAACTGTAGCGGCTCATCTGTGCCATGATGTTGTGAACGCGTCGGTTAGGCCTAATGTGGATGGAACTGAGGTTGTTTCGTCATCGCCGGCTGTGTCTTCCTTGTTGGCCTGGTCTCCGATTTACCCTGGAAATTAGGAATTGATCGTGGGTGCTGTGCGGGTAGCTAGTAAAATGGACTTAGGAATTCAGATGGACTTGTTATGTGAAGAATTAGCGGCCAAACAGTGCAAAGCTAATGCCGAAGGTTTCGCCTTGCTGCGGGAAGAGATGGTGGCGTTTTTCGCGCAGGCAGCACTCGCCAATCGCCGATCGTGCCATCGTGTGGTCAGGTGCCGCCATCTATTGCGGTCGCGGAGAAGGACCGTTGTAGTTACGAAACTGAAACTATAGTTGCTGCATGGGAAGCTGCCTTTGGTGAGTAAATTGAATGAGGCTGTTGGGATAGGGTCTGTGGCTGCACAACAGCAGACGGTCGTGTCTGAACCGGAGCTGTTAGTGTGGGGCAATGTTGCTAAGGTGAGTGAGCGTTCGAAAAGCAACAAAAATGTAAACTCCAAGGAGGGAGTTAGCCCAAAAAAAGTCTCGTGGTGGAGAAAACACCAAAAAACGAGTCTTAGCCACAAAGTCAAGTTCCCATAGTCGGGAAAAAGACCCACACTCGGAGCGTGGCGGCCACCACAAAGCTCCGAGTGATGCACGAAGTCTGATAGGCGTCGAAAAACGCTGTACTCATGCTTCAACAGATCCTCATCGGCGGCGTCATGCAGCCGAGTCGCCTGGGGTGCAGAATGGTGAAAGACAGTCCCACAGCATTCGTGAACAGATTGCGATGGCGCGGGTCATGAGGGGGCGTTTCCACTCGCCAATCGGCAAACGTTATTCCCCAATTGCCAATCGCCGATCGTGGATTGTCGGCTGCTAAGTGCTTCATGCCCCTCTTTGGTGGCGCGTCGTTTGTCTCCAAAGCTTCCAACTTTCTCGTCGGTCTGTGGAGGATATGTTTGCAAGGGTAAGTCTGATGTTGACGCTCCGGCAAAGAAGAGGAGAGTGACGTTTGGCCGGCCGGAGGATTTTGATTACCCAGGGGAGTCTAGTGAGTGTGATGTGCCGCCAAACCTTTGTGATCAGCGCCGAGAGCACTTCGACTTGTTTGGCGAGGGCCCAGAGTTTGGACCTTGGACCTTGTCTACAGAAATTTGAAATCTGGCTATTGTTGACAGTTTGGGCCGCCTGCTGTGGATCCGGAGGACCCCCCCACAGGAGCCCTTCGTTAATGCAGGGGGCACTCGCAGCGTTCCCAATCACATTCCCCAGTCGGAGGTTGCTTTTCGCCAGTTGTTGAATGTCGAGAGCCTGACTCGAAAGCCTGTGTCGGCTTCGAAGCCACCGCCCCCTCATGACCCGCGCCATCGCAATCTGTTTTTCAAGTCGACGGGCCGAGGTTTGCCGAATAAGTGTCGATATGAGACTTTCGAAGCGGCGGATTTTGTGCGGACAGCCCAGTCCATGGAGGCGAATTCCTCTTTAAAGGTGCCCGCGGCGGTATCCATTCCAATGGCATACTATGAAGAGGATGAGGCACTTTTAAGGAACATTGTTCGGGCCAACTCTCATGCGGAGATTGCTTTTTCGGCATCGGCTGTTGCCGTTAAACGTCTTGTGTCCTCGCACCGGAGCTGGCTGGGGACCCGGTAGTGATGGACTTCTGTGGCCTTACTAAAAGAGCTTTTTCGTTTCAGAAGAGGACGGGTTCGCCTGGGCATTTCGCCTTTTGATGAATATGGTCTTCAGGAGGAGGGATGCGGTTTTGCAGTCGGCTGTCAACACCCCGACGGATGTGCTTGCACAATTGCATTTGTTGCCCATTCATCGCTCGGAGGATCTTTTTGATGGGAAGCTGCTATCGTTGGCCCCAGAGCTTAAGGACAAGGCTAACCCCTTGGTCAAAGAAGAGGAAGTTTGGGATTTATCCGTCGTCCTTTGGAAGCTACCCGGAGGAGAAGAAGCAGGCTCAGCCAAAGCAAACGGAGAAGCCTCAGCACCGGACCTTGCCGCAGGAGAGCAAATTGTTTGAATTCGGACCAGCCAAGGTCGCCCTTTCCTGGGGTCACCCCCTCTCAGGAGAGGGGACGCTTTCGTGGTTTCTCGCAACGTGGAAGGGGTACCTTTCGGGGTCATCCCTGCAGGAGCAGGTATTGATGTTTTTCCCCCTCACCTTCCTCCACTTCACCGGCTGGTGGGGGAAAGGATTCATCGTCATGTGGACAACTGGAAACTCATCACCGAGAACGCGTTCACTCTCTCTATTGTAGGCAGAGGCTATTCGCCACCATTTGTATCCAAACTGGCATTAACTCTGTGACCCCCTCCCTGGATCACCAACCGCCCATTCGATGCGAAGCTTCAGGCGGAGGTGCTGGTTTTGCTGGACAAGGGAGCGGTAGAACCAGTCCCCACCAACTCGAAAGGTTTTTGGAATACTGCACTTGTAATTGGGAAGAAAGGGGGTGAAAACAGGTTGATCTACAACCTTATCGTGCTAAACCAATACCTGGAGAAACAGCACTTCAAGATGGAAACGATTCAGACTGTCAGAGAAGCATTGCAGTCGAACGATTTCACGATTGTCATCGATTTCGAGGACGCTTACATGCACATTGTTGCCCCCCAGGGATTCGACATCTGTTTCGCCTGTTTGTGGGAGGTCGGTCGTATCAGTATCGTGTCCTTCCTTTCGGGATCGCAACCAGGCCTCATGTCTTCACTGCAGTGCTACGTCCGGTCTTGGGGTTCCTGCATCGGATGGGCATTTGGGGGCACGCCTACATCGACGACTGGTTGCTCCGCCACCAGTCGGGGGATGTGCTCAGATAGCAATCGGACAGGTGTCGACATATCTTTGCGGCTCTGGGTGTCAAGTTGGGGAAGTCCAGGCTGGTGCCTTGCAGGCAGTTCGTGTTTCGCGAAGCTCAGTTCGATACAGAGGAGTTCACGGTTCGGCCGTCGCAGGAGCGCGTGGAGAAAGTACGAGATCGGATCAGTTGCAGCTTGCCACCGAGATACCTGCAGTGGATCTGGCATCAGTGATTGGAGTCGTCGATTCCTGTGCTAAGTTGGTTCCCTTCGGGGAATGGAAAGTCCGACCTTTGCGTTGGTTCAGGAACCTGGAATGGCAACCTCGCTAACCCACTCAACCCACTCAGGGTGTGCCGATTCAGGACCCAACGCCGGATGGCCTTCTCTTCACAGACGCGTCTGCCACGGGCTGGGGAGCTCACTTCGAAGGACTCATGACGGCAGGTGTGTGGTCGGATGAGGAGAGTCAGCTTCATATCATTGTTCTGGAGATAAGAGCTGTTCGTCTGGCGGTGCAAGCCTGGAAAGGAGTTTTGTGCGGGAAAACGGTGGTAGCCATGACAGACAACACGACAACAGTGGCACACGTGAAGAAAGGCGGAGGGACTCGTTCTTGGTCAATGATGGAGGAGACCACCCGATTGCTTCGTCAGTGCGAAGCCCTGCAACTCAATTGCATCCACGTCACATAGCAGTGAAGCTCAATGTTCTAGCGGACGAGTTGTCGCGCCAATGGGCTCCCACAATGGAGTGGATGTTGGATCCCAGACTGTGCCAGGGTTTATTTCTGAAGTGGGGGTAGCCCTGGGTGGACCTGTTTGCGACTCGTTTCAATTGCCAGCTCCCACATTTTGTCTCCCTGTTCCCCGACTCAGCAGCATGGGTGACGGACGCTCTCTCCATCGACTGGATGGGCCTATCAGCTTACCTGTTTCCTCCGTTCTCGCTGCTACAAGCTTTGTTGAACAAGATTCGCAAGTGCCCGGGGGCGTACGTACTGGTGGCTCCACTCTGGCCAGCTGCGTCGTGGTATCCCGACTTAGTGGAACTGTGAAGGAGGACCCGCTACCTCTGCTCCTCTCGGACTCTTCCCTGACCCAGCACGGAGGTGCGACGATCTACCCGTGTCCTGCTATGCTTCATCTTCACGGGTGGAGACTGTAATGGAAGGTTTGGCGAGAGAGGGTTTCACCGCTGAAGTTTTGGAGCGGATGTTGGGTTGCTTGCGTTCTTCGACGAGGAAAAACTAAGACGCCCGGTGGAAAATTTGGTTTTTCTGTTGCCAGAAGGTGGGAATTGATCCGACAGACCCGACCGAAGCCGCTTTGTCATCTTTCCTGGAAGAACGGTTTGTCAAAGGCCTGTCCCCGACGGCCATTAAGGGGTCTTTTCGGCATTGGGAAGAAAGAAGCTGGTGACCAGTGAACATGTATCACGGCTGGTTCAAGCCTTTGTGAATGCAAGACCAAGGATTAAGCAATTGTTTCCCAGAAGGAATTTACCGTTGGTGTTGGCCAGTCTGGAATTGGCACCTTACGAACCTCTTTGTTCAGCTTCGTTGCTCCTGCTATTGCAGAAGACCCTATTCTTGGTGGCTCTGGCTTCGGCGGCTCGGCAGAGCCAGCTGGCTACTCTGGTGAGAGATGGAAAGAACATCGTTTTGCTCGAGACGGGTCATCTGTGACGTTGGGTTTCCCGGCTGAATTCCGTGCGAAGAATCAGAGACCAGATGTGGCCCCCAAGCCTCTGGTGATTAAGGCAATGAAACCAGTGGCTGATCCTGGAGGTACGGAGTGGACCCAATGCCCGGTTCGAGCTCTCCGGCTTTACTTAGACAGAACCAATTTGACGGAGCAGTCTGGACGTTCGCGGCGAGCAAGATCTACACTCACTCCGCTGTTTTTGCAATGGGATCAAGCATCTGAAGGTGTCCTACCCTTACCACTGTCACCAGCAACGATAGGGAAATGGATCTGTGAGGTCATCAGGCGGGCGTATGAACAAAGGCCAAACCATCTGGACATCACTGCGAATGTGAGGGCCCATGAGTTGAGGGCTTTGGCTGCGTCTTGGGCCTTCGCGTCTGGTACCCCCCTTAATGATGTGGTGGCAGCCTGCTGTTGGACCAACAAGAACACCTTCATGGCTCATTATCTTCGCGAAACAAGTACAGCGAGTTGGAGTGGTTTGGTGCATCCCCATGTCGCAGCTGGAAGTGTTGTTGGGGAGTGAGTGAGTGAGTTTTGTGTACACAGTGGTGATGTGATGGCACGACAAAAGGGGTGTTGCAGTGCCATCTTGCCCACTGGAACTTTCTCTAAATGGGAGAAGGTGGGCGAAGGCAGTTGAAGTTCAAACGACACATCACAAGGCAGTGTTTGGTGTTGAATTGGAAAACTTCCTGCTTGAGTGCATTCTGGTGAGATTACAACCCGACACAAGGAGTGTTGAAGGGTTGACCCACATGAGCTTTTTCCTGGTGAAGAAGATGTGGAAAAAATGCACCTTATACACAGTGGACAGCACGCAGTGGAAAGATGGACGGTTGTCATCACTGTTGCCCGGCGGCAGTACCAGTGGGGCATCGCAGTCCGTGACTGAGGACCTCGCCCGGGACAAGTGCTGAGGTGGGCGAAGGTCTAGGCTAGCGATGCTTAAGGTGTATTGTGTACTGTATTGTCAGTGTGGTGTGCAATGCAACGAGGAATAGCAGGGTTCGTGCTGTCCCACTGGCCTATTGGACAAATTCAGCACATACTAGAGGTTAGTATTTTACAGATAGTGAGAAACAACAATTTTAACTTGATTACAATTAGTTTTTACTATCCTAAAATACACTAATTTTAACTATGTTTAAAATTAGTTTTTACTATCCTAGAAACTTACCTTCAGTAATCCGTGCTAAAATCGCTTAATTTTAGATTTCCATGCTCAAGATAAAAAATTTCACCCATTTTTTGGCTTTCTTAAACATTTTGTAGTTTCATCTAGTTCCCGCTAGGTGCACCACTGTGTCTCCCTTGTTCACAGTGTGCCGCCATCTTTCCCTCACATCGCTCAAACCTATTATGGTTCAGCTCTTGTGGGGAGGCGGGCGGGTTCTACTGATGGTAAGTATTCTAGGATAGTAAAAACTAATTTTAAACATAGTTAAAATTCGAGTTTCTTACTATCTGCGAATACTTACCTTCAGTAATCCGTGCTGACTTCGTCGCTAAGGCGGCGGGTCGAGCTGAACCCAAGGTCTGGAAACAAAAACATCAAGTTAATACATTCAAGAAAAAAGGAACTTACCCATCTTTGAATGGGCCCTCCTTCCTCTCTTGGAACTTGACTATTGTGCCCTCTCTTCATGGCACGTTCCAGCCACTAGATGACCTCGTATTATGTTGGCTCCTTCTTTCCCACTGGTGTCCCTCAAGTAGTGGCTAATGAAGGTATTTTTGTGGTTCCAGGCACAAGCCGATACCACTTCATCGAGAGGCGTTCCACACCCATACGTCCACGATGCTGCCAACGCTCTCAGTTCATGAGCTCTAATGTCTTTTGGGATGTCAGTATGATCTGGGCCTTCCTCATATGCTTTCTTTATGACCGTGCAGATCCACTTCCCCATCCTAGCTGGTGTTACCGGTGCAAGCAAAGCTTCTCCCGATTCACCGTCTATATTCAAAAAGAGTGGTGTGGCTGTAGTGTCGCCTCCATCAACCCTTCTGCAATGCTCCGTTCGCTTCAGGTAGCATCTAACTGCTCTAATGGGGCATTGTAGTCTCTCCTCATCTTCTCTATTCACCACTGGTGCCAGTGCCCTAATCCTGATCGGTTGTGGTGTGACGTCTGGGCTTGAATTTTTGGCTTAGAAGTGCGCTGGGAATGTAAGCATCATCGCAGAGAAATCCCTGGAGAACCGCATGTGTTGATCCTCCCTCGATAACGCTGCCAATTCGCTCTGTCTACTGGCAGTTGCAAGCACTACTAGGAACAGTGTCTTATGCGTCAAGAAAGTCATTGATGCAGTTCCCAGCGGCTCATAAGGTGGCCCCGATAAGCTCCTCAGAACCAAGGGTAGATTCCACTTTGGGAATAGACTTCTCACTCTAGGTCTTCCATTCTCGAAGGCTTGGATCAGCCTTGAGATAACCCTGCTGGTCAGAATCGGTTTGTCTCCTAAAATCGATACCACCGAGTTAATAGCCGATCTGTATCCTTTAATGGATGTTGGGGCCAATCCGCTATCGTACAACTCCTCCAGGAGGAACTCGGCCAGGTCGTTCTCCGAAAGTGTTACATGGTTCCAATCCTCTTTCCGTGCACCATCCGTACCATTTTTTCCACTTTGTTTCGTATTCTCTCACTGTTGATTTTCGGTGGCATTGAGGAATTCTCTTGACTACCGGGTACAAAAACCCTGCGTGTTGAAGGGTCCTGTTTATAGTTTCCATCCATGAAGGTGAAGAATATGTGGTTGTGGATGGAGTTGTCGTCTCGTTCCTCTCCCTTGGGAAAGGAAGTTCTCCGTAATGGGTAGTGGAATCGGTTCTTTTGACGCTAATTCTATCAGGTCCACAAACCACGGTGCTCCTGGCCACCATGGTGCAATCAAAATGAGTGACATTTTGCTCGATCGAAACTTGTTGAGTGTGTCCTGGATCAAGAAAATCGGTGGGAAGGCGTACCCGGCGAGTCCGTCCCAGTTTATCGCTAGCGCATCCGTTGCCCACGCTCCCTCGTCTGGGAAAGGAGACACAAAGTGAGGTAGCTGTGTGTTGAGTCTGGTCGCGAACAGGTCGAGATGCGGGGTGCCCCACTTGGTAAAGAGAGATTTGCACACTGATGGATCTAACATCCACTCCGTTGTCGGGGTCATTGATTTTCTGGACAGAGCGTCTGCCCATACGTTTAACTTCCCTGCAATGTGTCTCCGTTGTAGTGTGATGTCCAATCTGTAACACAGGTTGAAGAGAAGTCTCCTCCATCACTGCAATGGAATGGGTGCCTCCTCCCCTCTTGACGTACGCCGCAGCTGTCGTGTTGTCCGACATTATACCGACACACTTCCCCTGCAGTTTTCCTTCCCAGGCTGTAATGGCCAATCGTACTGCCCTGAGTTCCAGGACGTTGATGTGTAACTCCTTCTCCTGTTCCGACCACCTCCCTGATGCTTCGGAGCTGTCCATGTGCACTCCCCAGCCCTCCATTGATGCGTCCGAAAACAGTAGGAAGTCTGGGGTCGGCTCGTGGAGAGGGACTCCTTTCGTCAGTGTCTTTTCCTGCATCCACCATTCTACATTCCACCGTGGGATGTTGTCCAGGGTTATCCTGTCCATCCAAGTTACTCTCGGTGACCAATTCAGGTTTCTGAACCAGTGTAATGGCTTGGCTTGCCACTGACCTCACCGAACCAGTCTTGTTATTGAGTCCATTAAACCCATAACTGAAGCAAGATCGATTGCTGAAATGTGTGTCCTGTCCAGAAGTTTTCCCATTTCTGCGATGGTTTTCACTGTCCTTTCTGGGGAAGGGCGTACCAGCATGTTCCCTAAATCGAACTGTGCTCCTAGGAATGTGAATACTCTATGTGGGGTAAACCGAGACTTCTTGACGTTGACGCCTAATCCCAACTTGTGGAAGATTGTGATGCATTGGTGGAGATTGCCTACCAATGCCGTCTCGGACTCGTTGCGAAGCATCCAGTCGTCCAGATAGGCATGCGTTCGAATGTGTAATACGTGCAGATGGCATAGGACAGGGTGAAGGATCTTTGTGAAAACAAATGGTGCCGTCGATAGTCCGAAGGGGAGGGTCACAAAGTGGTAAGTAATTCCTTTGGAGTACACTCGGAAAAGGTGATGCACTGATGGATGTAGGGGGACGTGCAGATATCCGTCTTCTAAATCGATGGTCACCGTGAACTCCCCTTTCCTCAACGCCTTTCTGATGGAATCTATCGTTTCCATCTTGAAGTGCTCCTTCTTCAAAAACAAGTTGAGTCTTCTTAAGTTGAAGATGAGCCTTGTGCCCCCCCCCCCCCTTCTTCGGTATCACCCTGGCCGGGCTCCAGAATCCTTTCGTGTCGGGTGTTGAAACCTCTATTGCCCTCTTCTCTAGAAGTTTTTTCAATTCTGCATCTACTAGGCTCGTCTACTGGTCGAGATGTGATCCACTCCGGCGGCTTCACAGTAAGGGCAGGGGTGGAGGCGAATGGTGGGAAGTAGCCCTCTTCCAATGCTGATATCACGAATGTGTCTGCCGTCAACTTTTTCCACTCTGACACATGATATCGTAGCCTTCCACCCACCTGCCGGTGAATGGGGGAAGGTACCTGTACTGTGACGTCAGTATCTTGAGTAGGGTCTTCTCCCACGGCCTTGTGGAAATCCCCTACCTCTTCGGTTACCCCCGCTGCCCCTTCCTCTTGGCTGAGGAGGGGCAGGTTCCTGAAAGGGAGACGGTTGACGGTTCTCTTTTTTCTTCTGTCCCGAAGTCGTGTTGGCATTGGCACGTGTCTTGTCCTTGAGTTCCGGAGCAAGCTGCAGTAGTTTTCCATCGAAAGGGAGGAGCCGTAGCTGTCCAATGGTGTCCACGGGGAACCCTTATGCAGATTCCAGGGCTGCGTCTCTTCAACGAAACACCGAATTCATGAGGAGTCTCGAACGCCAGTTGAACCCATCTTTCTGGAATGACGAGGCTCTTTTCATAAGTTGCATACATTCGTTGAAAGTTGGGTCGTTGGGCACTGTTGGGTTATTACTAGCGATCTTCTTAACTGCTTCAGCGGCCGCCGAGTAAGCCAAATCAGCGTGAGAGTTAGCTCGATGTGTGTTCCGAAGTATGGTTTCATCTTCTTCCACGGCGAGTAGTGGTGTGCGGATAAACGCCGGCATTTTCAAAACTGAGCCTAATTCCATGTATTGCTTTTCATGCACATACTCTGCCTCAGAAAAGGTTTTCTACCTCTTTTTTCCCGGTGCGTCGTTGCCAGTCGACTTGTAAAAAAATTTTGACTTCTTGGGGTCATGTGGAGGTATCGGTAAAGAAGCTGAAATATTCTCTTCAAAATTCCTGGTAGCACTTTCAATGTTCAAAGTTGCCTAAAAAGTACCTGTGATTGAGGCAGGTTGTGTGGGACCTGTTTTTGGTAATCTGAATTCATGAAGGTCTCTACAGGTGGGTCCTCAGGGTCATGAGTAGGAGGCATGAAACGTTTGCAGAAACGAGTATCCGAGAGGTGTCTCACAGTGTATTCCACAAAATTCCCCCCAAGGCACGAAACCTAGTCCCTCATTGAAAATGTCGTCTAGGTTTTTCGAATTAGAAAAATGTTGATTGCCTGGTTCAATTTCATCCTCTTCTTCATTAAAGGCCACTCTCTTTCTTTTAAGAACGTGCACATTGGTTGGGGGGGAGGGGGTGGAGGCGGTTGACCTTTATTAATCCCCACGTAACTCTGTTGCTGACGCGCGTCGGGCTCGTTATCGTGTACATTGTAATGGCCGCCATCTTATCGCCGTGTCGCCAGTCGGCCTTCTTACATCTCATGTCGGCTGTCGGCGTCGGTCGCGTGTCTGCTGCCGTCCTCCGTCGATTGTCGGCTGTCGGTAGTCTTTGCGTGGTCGGCGTGGTAGTAAACGTCGTGGTAACCGTCCTCGTAGTTGCTTGCCTCGTTTTCCATATCGTATCCCTCGTAATCCTGCTGACAATCGTTGTTTTTATTAGGCTTGTCTGCAATGAACTGTTTAAACAAGGAAAGTAAAGAATCCAACTTCTCTTCTTTTTTCTCCCCCGTCTTGTCGCTAACTGTGTCAGTTAACGCGACTTTTTGAGTTGTACGGGTAGGGCCGTTCAAGCTCAAGTCGATCACACTATTTTCAGTCAACGACTGTTCCACGTTAGCCCTATCTCTCGTCTCGTTTCCGTCCTTCACAAGTGACGATCCGGAAAACGAGCCCAACTCATTCCCCATTCGACGATGTGTGTGAGAACGCGCATCTTTCACCGATTGCGTATTACGGGGCGGAGATGCGTGGTAGTTGATCGACTCCTTACTAATTTTAGCAATCCTACTACTCTTACCGTGCCTTTTATCTTTTATTGACGATTTCGGTTTATCTGTGGGTGCAGACGATGTTTTCGTGTTCGGATTTTCCTTACTAACCTCCGAATTGCCGGAATTTGCGCATATTTTATTAGAGTTTTCTTTCCAACGGTGTTGCTCGTCGCTCTTGGAAGCGTGCGTTTTTCCCGTTATAGCGCTCTCCTTGCTAGGTGTTCCCTTCGACAAAGATGGCGTCTGTTGCACCATGTTATCCAACAAGTCTTTGTTAGACGCCGCCTTTTTTTTCCATCATAATATTGGCAAACTTAGACAGTTTATCGTCGAACGATTTGTCTGCCGATTCGAATTTCCTGTCCAATTTCTTCTCGAGTGATCCCTCCAAGGAATCTTTTCGTCTTGCCGCATTTTATCCATTCTTACGTTCATTGTCGACGCTGCAGTTTTGCTGGCTGCGTGCATGAGAATCTCCATTTTTGAAGAAGATGGCGGCAACGCGTCTCGGGGTGGGAATCCGTCGAACGAAGACCCTGAATTAGATGCTTCATCAAAAATTCCATCCGACTTAGAAACCACGTCGGCACTAACCGATAAATCTTCGTTAATAGTCGCAAGTTTCTTTTCCCGTTTCATTTTAGCCAAACGCTCCCTCTTTGCACGTTGTATTGCTCGTTGATCAGTTTGCCGCCATGTTTTTCGTATTTTTTGTATACTGGCAGGGTGGTGCAGTTCACACAAAACGCATTTTTGCCTACTGAAATCGCACTGTCTGCAACGCCTGCATGCTGGGTGATGACCGTGAACGTTCTTTTTGCATGAACACTCGGTAAAATTGCCTTCTTCGATGGCTTCAGTTGTCTTGTCAATAGTTTTCATACTCGGAAATATTGTAGCACGATGCTTCCTGCATCAGTGCTCAAGCGATGTGAGGGAAAGATGGCGGCACACTGTGAACAAGGGAGACACAGTGGTGCACCTAGCGGGAACTAGATGAAACTAGAAAATGTTTAACAAAGCCAAAAAATGGGTGAAATTTTTTATCTTGAGCATGGAAATCTAAAATTAAGCGATTTGAGCATGGATTACTGAAGGTAAGTATTCGCAGATAGTAAGAAACTTAACTCTAGTAGAACCCTCCCAGCCTCCCCGCTTCGCCGAACCCTGGTTTTGTCGAGTTGTGTGTTCCGGAAAACGAAGTGTCATTGTTGGGCTGGCACTGACTTGTTGGAGGCAACGATTGTTGCACACCAAGTGGCAGATAGCTAACCTCATTGCATTGCAAGTGTTACTGGTGTTTTAAACTTGTAAGGGGTTTAAAAAATCGGGTAGAAAAGCAAATCGAAAACGATTTTAGCACATACTAGAGGTAAGTATTTTAGGATAGTAAAAACTAATTTTAATGAAGTTAAAATTGTCGTGTTTTTTTTACATATATATTTTTTTTTCTAGCGTTCATTTTGTTATTTTGTTGTGTTTTCCTATTTTCAGTAAACAAATGATGGAGTTCTTTACGGTGAAAAAATACAATATTTTCCGAGATTTTATGTCCAACTTGATTAACACTTATCTTCACCAAGTTAAGATATTAGATCTTTTAAAACTCGATCTCACAATATCTTGCTAATTTTCGACAGCTTTAGCAAGTTTGGTGGTATAACTGCTTCACATCTGTCTTCTTCGGGCACTAAGTTTCAGTCTGTTCTCCGTCTCCAACTACGTCTTCATTTTGTGTTTTGAAAAACGGCGCCTTCCGTAGCCTTTCGTATTTACGATGTTGCTCGTTCCAATGCGTTTCTAGGTGAGTGCTAACCTCTCTGCTGGAGACGAAGCATCCGATTGACTGGAAAAATACCGAGACGCTCCTAATTTCTAACAACAGAAGTGACGCACATCTACGAGGACTAGAGTCCCTCGCTATTGTTGAGCACACCAGAAAGCACAAGAAGTTAATGAAATTAAAACCTCAAGCCTAATCACAGCAAACAGATAAAAACCAGAAGCTTTCGCCCAGTCTTACTAGGCATTCTCAACTGCTTCTTCATTCAAACTTGGCTCCTCCCACTGTTGCTAAGCAACAACAAACCATGCAGAGCAGCCTCCCCAGTAGCCAAGCACCTCACACACCAAAATCCCTCCCACCTGGTACAACACAGTCAAACACCCAGGCAACCAAATAAATAAAAATTCAAACAATTAATATTCCCAATAAACTAAATAATTAATAAATAAATAAAACTTATAACTTTATAAATAAATAAATAAATAAATAAATAATACCTAACTGTTAAACTGAATTAACTGAACAAGGGCAATCCACAAAGTGCAAATAAACCAATAACTTAAACAAATAAAGTA
>JAHWFP010217479.1:6502-23315 GCA_023313725.1 Lithobius niger | reverse complement strand
CCAGGCAATCCATACGCAGTTATTGAATGCCGTCAAATCCATCTGTAAGGCAAAAGGGGTTATGGCAAATTGGAAATTACGGCAAATGACAAATCCAGCAGAAAAGGAGAGGTGCATAATTTCGAGCAAACGGGAAAATGCTCAAGGGCTGGGACGATTGCCATAAAATCGGTCGTCAAACGGGATTATGGCAAACTCACCGTATCCCGTAGACGTTTTTGCTACACTCAATCAAACGGGTGTACATTTTGCAAAACTATTTACGTGCAGGATGCTCGAAAAAGGGTGAACGCACACTATTTACTTTAGGCCAGGGTGGTCTACTCCGAGTTTTTTGTATATTCTTTCCCATTGGCTGCTGATTTTGCTGCCTCCGCTGACGTCACAATACAGCTTACGCACAAGTCAAACCAGAAATGCTCCAGTGTGTGTGCGTCCCGTGACGTCACGTAATGAGCTTGGGAGTGACCAACCTTATTATATGCTATCGTTCTACCAATCTTGCTTTAGGCCACGCAGACTAATATTGTTATAAAAAAGTATGCTCGTGACCACTTATTTTTTGCAATTTTGCACACCAAAAAATTAACAAAGGCCAATAAAGCCCAAATACATACTTATTTACTTAATTGGTTTTTTCTTTCATTGTCTTTCAATCAGAATTTTTCTTTACCATACGCAAACTTCTGTAGTACGTAGCTGCCCTTAAATAAAACACGGAAAAGTAGGTCAGTAGTTTCACGATAGGCCACTGAAAGTAAATCTTATCTTCCTCATCAGTATTCGGTGACGTCAGTAGCTAAGGTCGTTTGCTGGTCGTTATCTTTCTTGGCTACCAAACTAGAAACGTTCCGTTACAGCAGACAGACCGCAGTTGAACAAACCATGCCATACGTTCTTGTCAGTAACCAGATAAGACTAGTAAGTAAACAATTCTGTTTTAAAAGCACGTTGTTTTGTTTAAGTGTTAATGGATCGATGTAGTGGCTAGTAATATTTCGATTCACCAGTTAACTGATTAAAAGCTTGGAGACACAAGGGCACACGTGCTTGTGAGTTTGCACAATTACATAAACTATCCCACAGCTGGGTCATCGCCTACTTTTTCAATCAAAGCCAATGCAAGGTTTCCTACTGCAGGCCATTTAGCCTGAGACGATGAATCAGACGCTATACATACAGTGGGCTTACGTTTCGTCAGTGTTGATATTCAGTCAATGTTATGGTATGATTGACAATATCATACCGTAGCCGATTGTATAATAAACAAAGCCTTTTTTTTCTACATATAATGCTGTGAGGTTGGTTGCCAAACGTTTACAAAAAATCCGCCTAGATGGCATTGCGATGACGAGCTTAAAGTAGCACTATCATCGATTGAAAGTAGGCAGAATCTGGCAACATCTAGCGCTATCTAGTACTATCTAAGCACTTGCTTGCACCAAGCGAAGGAATACACAACGGCATTTCTTTTAACGAAACAAACAAGCCACAATATCTTTATTGAGTGAAAATTTGGTTCGTCCTCGTGCACCTGGGAGCAAGATATTACGGTTAACAATATCACTACCGCTAGATGGCGCATGGTATTTTCGTTCGCATTTTAATCAGTGACGGTGCCACTTTAATTAACTTTAACTTTATTTTTACAGTAGCCCAGAGGTATAAAAAAAAACACAGTATTTTACTACCCAAATAAAAAAAAAACACTAAAAATACCAGGTGGGTATTTAGTTTTTGTTTGCCCTTACGAAAATACAGGGTGGGGCAGAAAGGACGGAACACCCTTGGCAATCAAAGATGGTTAATGTTAGGATAATGAAACTTTGCACGGTATGTAGGCGAACGGGGGGCCAACTAACCATGAATCGATCACTGACCTTGATGCATATTTCAAGGTCATCGTGATGCTAACTTTTTAACTATGCTTCGTAGAACTCCAGTTTAAATTAGAAACTTGTAGACATTGGCAAGGCATGGCCATTGCAAAAAAAACATCATTTTGTTGTGCTCACTGAGTGGCTTTCCTGCCAAACAGTGAGTGTAAAATTAAGTCCAGTGGTCCTCAAAGTACATGAAGCATGCTTGGAAACATACAACAACTGACACACTGATGACTTGACACTAGTTCAACAGACCCTGCTACATTACACCAGGAGCCAATAAAACGAGCCCCTCCGGGGCGAGGCCGCGGCAAACATGTTCATTTTTTCCTGATTACACGTATAAACAGAATGGTGCTGCAAACTACAGCATCTTATGCAATTGGCATAGTTTAGTCACCGTGGTCGTCTAGAAATGAAACTAATGTTGTTCCTCCCTCAGGTTAACATATCTTTTTTTGTTTCAGAGCTGATCACGGTTAATGAATGATGCCAATTTGCGTATGCTGCCAACACCATTACCTACCAATTACAATGCGTGGTGTACGAAAGAGCCTGACAAAACTGTTTGGCAGGAAAGCCACTCGGCCAGCACAACAGAATGATTATTGTAATGCCCGTAACTCCTAAACTAATGTACCGAATTTCGTTCTGTTTTTTGCATTGGCCATGCCTTGACACTGTCTACAAGTTTCTAATTTACACTGGGGTTCTACGAAGCTTAGTTAAAAAGTTAGCATCACGATGATCTTGAAAATATGCGTCAAGGTCAGTGATCGATTCATGGTTAGTTGGCTCCCCGTTCGCCTACGTACCATGCAAAGTTTCATTATCCTAACATTAACCATCTTTGATTGCCCTGGGTGTTCCGTCCTTTCTGCCCCACCCTGTATAAATTACCTTTTATTTCTATAGCAGTTTTCCCCCATGTAGCTCTATAAACCCTAGCTTGAAAGTTGGCTACCCTGCCGGTCTCGTAACTCACTGCGTATGACAGGAACTGGGATCGGCTATATAAGCGAAACGCAGCGATCCCCAGCATCTTTCTTCTAACCCACATGAACCTAGTCCATCCGTGGGGAGGCTTGGGTGGGTAAAAGTAATGTATATTTTCGTAAGGGCAAGCAAAAACTAAAATTAACCAGGTGGCCCTGGTATTTTAGTGTTTTTATTGCCACGAATATATCCATTACCTTTTATCTCTATAGCAGACCTTCTCACCGAAAGAGGCGGGCTAGGTTCGGAGTACCCATGTTACGAGCCGGCGACCCCTCGGACTAAGTTCGGGTGGAACCAACGAATGTTTCCCTCACCTGGACCCGGGATCCTCAGTCCCATGGGCGAGCAACAAGAACAGCAGATGCCAGGGTAGAAACAAACGGTTCGACACGTCGGGGAAGGTAGAGATGCAAGCAAGAAACGGATGCCAACCTACCTTAGGACGGGAAGCGAGGCTTGGACAGGAACTCGGAGGAGGTGACGAACGGTTGACCGGGACCGCAAGGGCGATCATGGAAAGCGGACTTGTGGATGCACAAAGACAACGATCACTTGTCAACAGGTTGTCGAAGGCCGAGGAACGGACATCGTATCGAGGAACAGGGCATAGCACAGGGTGTGTGGTGGAAATCAGTCCGTATCTCCATGATCGGAGAAGGACGAGCGTAACGATGAGGGATGATCGTCAAACAGCAAGATAGTGAAGGAGAGGTAGTTCGATGATTAGTGAAAGACGACTCACAGGCAGCAGGAGATAGCACAGGAGGAATCGAGGTGGATCGAAGGGTCGCGGTCAATCGTGACGCTGCCCAGAGGATCCCACACGAGGAACGACGTGGCGTGAGAAGTCATGGTCCGGGAAAGGAGGAACGTGCACTCATGGCACGGAGATGTAGATAGTTGCCCGGAAGGAACACGGGCTACGAAGGGCTGCTAAAGGACGGCGGATTGGGTGAAGAATGATTATGGATAACAGGTAGTAGCATGTTCCGTGCCGCAGCAGGGGAGTTGTTCGAGTTCGTTACTTGTTTGCCGGTAACAGTACTGTGTTGTAAAAAGGAAGGGTTCCGAAAGGATCGCAAGGCAAGGGAACGTGGTTAATTTTTAGGGAAAAATAAGATAATCTTGCGAGGGGGAACGGTCTTAAGCTTGGATCGATGATGAAGAATCAGGAACGGACTGCCTCGCGGGCCAGTAGCGGCTGTTTTGCACTCTCACGTCATGTTATTTGTAAGGATCGAAAGGGTTGAAAAAAGGGATCACTATGGTAGGAGGCGGAAGACCAAAGCGACTCCCCTGACCCATCTTCGGCATGGCGAACATTGCAGGCTTAGTGGTCCGAGTGGTGGATGATCCCGGCGAAGACAGGAACGAAAGACGGAGCATCATCGAACTGCCAGATTGAGTAAGATGAGAGGGGTTGGCAGCTTGGATCGGGGGCCGCCAACTGCCACGCAGATTCCAGCGGGCACGGTGTAGTCAAAACCCCTGGGTCACTGATGGTCGCTGGGGGGGGGGGGGGGGGGGCTGGGAAGGAAGGGTCGGATCGTTCCCACGGAACGGGAGGCATCGAAGAGCCCGGGAGAACCGATGGAAGATCATCAGCCGGGAGAAGTAGATCGGACCCGGAGGGATCGGCAGATGAAACAGGCGAAGGTCTTTGGGTGACATATTGTAAGGCCGTGGTCGACGGATCGTCGTAAGGAATACATAGGCTCGCTAAACTGCTGACAAGAATGGAGACACGGAACGGGAACGGGAGTCCTGTGAGGAACGTAGATGCAATGCTGCCGGGGCCTCACAAAGGCGGTGGGTACGGGACCGGCTGCAGTAGTAGGCTCGCCATGGAGGTAACGATGGAAGCAGAGGTAACCACGGCAGTTTATGTTTCAGCAGACAATAGTTCATGTGCAATACGCGAAAAACGGGATTGAAACACATCTGAATCGTTGGAGAGAAAGAGACCACCTCTGATTGAAGAGTCAAGTTCTGATCCTCTAATGTAGCAACCGAGGATCGGAGGGCAGCATTTTCTGTGCACCGTGAGGTAAGTTCGGAAGAGAAGTGTTCAGCCATCAAAAGAACGAAGTGGATGTTGATATCCACGTTTTCCAGGTCCCGTACTGAAAGCTGAAGCCCCCGTGTTAAAGTGGCGCCGATCGGAGAGGAGAAACGACACTGGAAAAAACACGTTGTACGGGTGGGGATCGAACAGAAGGAATCGCGGAATGGGAATCGAAGCTGATGGGACGGACGAGGGTCTTGGAGGCGCCATGGAGAACCGAACGTTTTTTATGTGCATGCCCTACGCACGGGCGCTACCTTCTGGAGGATCTTTGGGTGTTTTGACGGCCTAAAACCTGATGGTCCTGGAACCGCAGGGCAGTTTCAGGAAGAAGGAACGGTGGCCCGGATCGAGGGAGGAGTTGAAGCAGCAGAAGAAGACTTGGACGATCCAGAGTCCAACGATGGTGGCACAAAGGATGCTGACGGCATAGCAGATTTCCCTTTCTTTCACTTTAAACGATCCGCATGAAGACGGGAGCAACGCTAACGACGGCGGGTCTCTTTCCACGTAGCCGGAGAACTGGGAACACAAATGTTGCACAAGAGATCGATCCCATTGCATTGTCGGTGGTGTTGACAACAGGGATGCGGATCATAATGTTCCTTTGTCCCAGTGGCGAATCCAAGACAAACACAAGCCGATCGGAGGGAGGTGACATCTGGTGGTGGATCCATGAAATAGGGAATGGAAACTCGGGGTCGGTGGCTGCAAGGAATGGGCCGAAGCAGGAAGGGAAAAGGAACCGGACAGAACGTCAGGTGCGAACATGAGCAGAAAAGCGAAAGACGGCAGCTAGCAGGAACCGTCGAGACACAGGGTGGACGATGGTGTTGAAGGATCGATCCGTCAAGTGGATACAAGGTACTTGTACACACACCACTTGAGTCACTGAAAGTCTATAGTTGAGAGAGGGAACAGACGCAGGCGGATGAAAACGCCAGGAGCGGGACAGGTGAAGGATCCAACGGTCAAAGTTCGCCGATCCCCTTCTGCGATCCCGAGAAGTTGCGGAAGCGTTGAGAGGAACAGACCATTTCATCGTCCAGGCTGTATCACGGGGCATCCTGTGATAGTAGCAAGTTGTGGTAAGAGAATGCAGATGGGACCTGCCAAAGTAATGAACGGGGTTAGGATGGTGAAGGAACGAGGCTCTGTCGAGCTTCTAATGAACCAGAGACAAATCTGACGTACAGGATCGGAAGGTGGGAGCCTTGGAGGGACCGGGCGAGGGATCAGAAAACAAAGTCATAGGTCGACGAAGCGGAGTGATCCCAGGTATGGGCTGAAGAGGCGTCTTAAAGACGTGCAGGGGAGAATGTGGAAACAGAGGCAAAAATCTCAGCGAAACTTGGTCATCGTCGGAAGAACCAGAAGACGGGCGTTCCAGGCAGAGAAGGTTCGGTGATGGTGAAGGAACCATGTCAGTGGCAACCTGAACTAGAGGTGACGGCCCGAGTGGCCCGAGAAAACAACATCCCACGGGGCCAGACGTTGGAACGCAGAATCGTCGTTGAAACCTTGGGAAGGGAATCGGTAACCGAAGACCTGCAAGAGGATAGAATCGTGGGTGCGGGCTTGGCGATACCCCTGGAGGTGTTGATGCAATGGGCGAGGGTAGGATCGGTCATCGAAACGCTGATGGGGTCTGAACCGACGGAATGTTCTACAAGGAGTGAACTCGCAAAGAAGATTAGGAAAAATGGACTGTAGTGGGAAACGCACGATCCCTGGCCGGGATCGGCTGGAGTTCCCCGAACCAGGATGCGGTGAAGCAGCAAAAGCAATGAGCGCAAGAGGAACGGGCAACACGATCGTGGAATGCAGAGCGTCCTCCGTGGGAGACAGGCCTGGAGGAGGCGAGCCCCCCCCCCTCCCTGAATCGAGAGAGGAATTGGCACTGGCGATGAGGATCGGGGAATCCATGAGGATCGATGTGTCGTGCAACATACATACCGATTATAAGAGACACATAACCTGCAGGGGGCAGGCGAATAGTAGGTGCGGTCCTCACATGGCAACAGGGACCGTCAACAACAAGAACCAGCGGCCAACAAAGCGTCGGTTTGGATACGTAGCTGTTGGGACGTGAAGCGGATCGCTAGTCTAATGGTGATCCCCCCCCCCCTTCCCCTCGATCCACTTGCCATGAAGGGGGGTAGGAGGAAGAAAGAGCGAACGCAGCTCGTGAACTCGCTCCGGACAGTGGATCGCTTAGAATCGTGCGAAATCGCTGAGGACGCTGGTGTGGCCCCTCGACCAGGTTACCCTGGGCACACCCTTAACATCAATGGATGGTAAGGGGAACAGGGAAGGATGGCCCGATCCTCTTCTTGGAGTGAAGTGAAGAGAGCTCCGAAGCAACCACCTCAGCGGCTGCCCTAGGAAAAAGCTGCTGGGGATCGCTGCATTCCGCTTATATAGCCGATCCCAGTTCCTGTCATGCGCAGTGAGTTACAAGACCGGCAGGGAAGCCAACTTTCAAGCTAGGGTTAATAGAGCTCCATTGGGGAAAAACTGCTATAGAAATAAAAGGTAATGATATTTTCGTGGCAATAAAAAAGACACTTTAACAAATAAATACTTTAAGTCCATGCATTAAGTGAATTACATATAACAAAATATATAATAGAAACACACTGTAGAAATAAAGAACATACCATAGAGATATAGTAAAAATCACGTGTGGTATAAATTCGTTGACCATACGATAGGGAGAAAACCCTTTTGTAAAATTACATAGCTATTAAAGTGGAACTATCACCGATTGAAAAAGGAACGAAAATACCATGGCGCAATACTAGATTGTTTGTTTCGTTAAAATGAATGCCGTTGTGCATTCATTCGCTTGGTGAAAGCAAGTGCTATGTAGTATTAGATAGCGCTGATTGAAAGTGGGCAGAATGGCGCTATCGAGCACTTGCTTGCACCAAGCGAAGGAATGCAAAACGCCATTTCTTTTACCGAAACAAACAAGCCACGATATCCTTAATTATTAAGTGAAAATGTGGCACATCCTCGTGCACCTGGGAGCTAGCTGTAAAGGTTAACAATATCACTACCGCTAGTTGGCACCACAGTATTTTTGTACCATTTTCAATCGCTGATAGTGTTACTTTTACAGCGGAGAACTGCGATCTACCCATCACAAGAATCAAATCGAAAGTCCATGACGTATTAGTCAGTCGGCACTGATCAGCCAGCAATAACATCGCCGTCCTTCACATCACATAATGTCATCATGATATGCAAACGATTCATAATGAATTCGTTTTGCTTGTGTGGGCAATGCAATGCTCCATTGCACCTATTGTCTAGTGTGGCCGGTGGCAATGTTAGAATAAGCTGGCTAAGGAAGCAAAGCCGCGCACCATTTTGACTCTGGTGGACAGCCATATTAAGTTGTTATGTCACGTAAAACAGATACTCAGTGATCATAACAGTGGCCCTGAACTGCCACCCTGCTATTAACAGTCTAGGTACTAGGCTTTATTTTCCGAGTGTGCTGCTTGATAAATGCAAGCTAGCCCTTAGATTTGCATTTTTCTAGTTGTTTTTTCTTTGCTTAATAATTTGAGTGACATTAGTTCTGGTCTTGTATTACTGTCAAATACACTACAATGATTTATTCTGGCCTACAGTTTGTTTCTTATCTTTTCTTTCTATTTGTAGCACACAATGAAATTATGTGCTAAGAGAAATGCTCGTCTCCTAGCTCATTTTGCCAGTTGGTAAAAATTGGAGTTTTAAAATTTCTATGAGGACAACTGGGCGAATGGAAAAATGTTATGGTAACATTGCCCATTCCTTCTCCCCTGCAGCTTCACTACCGAGTTTGACTCAGGGACATAACACCCTCAACAGTTTGGCATGATGCCACCAACCTGGCTCTGGAGACACTCAAAACAATTCTGTTGATCTGAGAACGAAAGCATAAATGTGCGTTTGGTGGCGATTTAGCTGCGTTCCATCCTCTTTTAATCGAGCTACTCATTTGTTTGGCGACCAGCTCCTTTTTTTTGCCCCAGAACTTCAAAAGGAAATCTCAAAGATATTGACCAGGGTCTCAGACGTCATGTTGCCTGTGTTCCCATTCCCCCTCCTTCCATGGTTCTCAGGTGGAGAAGAATGAGGGAATGATCTCTGCGACACCAATGTCCTGGCAGGGCTTCCCAGTATGTGCATCATGGGGGTAGCAGCAGTCTTGTTCCTGTAAATGCCGACCAAGTTGACAACGGATGGAGGGATAGTTACTAACAGGAAAAAAATCTGAAGGTGTCACGTCCTCCAACCCCCCATATGCCAATTCCATAGGCGGGGATGAATACCAAACCTGAGTGCTTGGTCTACCACTAAATGCTTGGTCCCCTCCCCCCTCACACTCCAGTTTCCCCACTCCTTATTTCAGTGTGTGGGTTGGACTGTGAAGTTGCCTCCACATGTGGCAGCATAGGTACATCGCGAGGGAGGATACCATGAGGGTCTTACCTGCCCAGCTTTTGTTTTTTCCACGACAGTTGATTATCATCTGGTATTCAACCTGAAGCATCTAAACCTCTTCCTAAAGGTCTCCCATTTACAGGTCTCTTGTTAGGGATTCCATGATCATGATGGAGTACACATTGTCAACCTGCAGGTTTCATTGCACTCCGATATTCCTCTAAGTCATTTGTTTCATCTTCAGTGGAACTGTGTACCATTTCCTGACACTGTCTAGTGGATCGGCTCCAGTGCCAGGAATATTTCCATTTTTCATGGAGCCCGTTTTGGCAACCCTTCCCACCTGCCTGGCACATTACAGTTCATGCATACCTGGACGACATGTGACTATGTTGTTTGGTGAAAAAACTATAGGGCCCTTCAGATTATCCGGGACCTTCTTCCGGGCCTGGGAATCGGTGTAAAAGATGCAAAGTGCAGGCTCTAATCATCCACAACCTACGCTTTCCTCCACAGTAGCCTGAAAAAACGCCCCTGGAAAAAACGCCCCCAACAAAATGCCCCCAGGAAAAAACGCCCCTAGGGGAAAAACGTCCACAAGTAGGGGAAAATGCACCAGTTGTGGTCATCGTAGCTGAGCCTCAGATTTAGGACGGCTCAGCTATACGAGCATTATTTTGCTGCAGATAACTTAATGCTCCAAGAAATTTATAAAAAAAAAAGTATCTTTGCTACCCTCCGTTTGCAATTCATTTTTAGTAACTTTGTACCCTCCGTTTACAATTCATTTTTAGCTACTTTATTTCCTACAACTAAACTTCTTTCGCCGTAAAAAACTTCCAGTGAAATGCACAACTGAGCTGATTCATCTGAAAAGCATTAGTTTGCTTCAAATGACTTACAGTTCCAAGAAGTTTATTTAAATAATATCTTTGCGTATTTACTAAACTCTCCCCGTTTACAATTCACATACTTGGCTACTTTTTTCCTTAAACTAGCCTTCTTTCTCCTTCAAAAGTCTGTGGATCCAGAACACCGTCTCCAATTCTTGAGATCTCCCCATTCTAGACTATCTCCGCGGAATCACCTACAATTTTAATCTCACTAAGTCGTATCAGTTCTTAAGCAAAACACTACAGTTTTAGAAGTAAAAGTGGTTTTTACTATCCTAAAGTACTTACATTACTTTAGCTATTCGTGAGTTTTAAGCTCCCAACTGCCCATGCTCCAAAAACATTTCTATGCTACACCCAGTCTGCCCTTAGGCGATGGCCGTTGGAGTGCTTGCTCCTCCTGACCTTGATCGTCACTTTTTTCGTACCCCATTTTGGCTTGAGCAGAGCCGGTGGGTGGGTACCCGTTCCGGTGAGTATTTTAGGATAGTGAAAACCACTTTTACTTCTAAAACTGTAGTTTTTACATCTTCCAAAAACACTTACCTCACTTTAGCTGACGTCGTCCCATAGGGGGCGGGTCAAGCCAGAGACTGGGTAGCAAGAAATGTCACACTATTACCTCCTACTTCCGCTCCTTGTCCTTTGGTTCTTTGTGTGTGGTGGGTCCTGCGACAATGATTGGTCCTAGACGTTCCAGACTCGTGGTGTCTCCAATCTGTCTGACATAGTGGCTGACAAAAGTTGACCTATGTCGCCACGTGCATGCTGTCGTAATTTCTTGGAGAGGAATGCTGACAGCGAATGCCCATGATGCCGCTAGTGCCCGCAGTTCATGAGCCTTAACCTCCTCTGGGATGTCGAGGCATACTGCTGGGGACTAATATGCCCGCTTGATCGTTTGGCAGATCCATTTTGCTACGATCTTTGCAGACATCTTCGGTGATATTGATGGTTTGTCTGTCCCTGAGTCTACTGTCAGGAATAGTGGCGTGAATTCGTCAAGGTTCTCTGAGGAGAATTTTGATGTACGGTCCAAGTAATACCTCAGTGCTTTCACTGGTCATTGGGTCCTCTCCCGAGTCTTCTTTCCCAAGGATGAGACTGACAGCCTTGATGACGATTGGTCTTGTCCCCTCGGTCGATTTCTGTGTTTTAGCCCTGAACTCCAGGGGAATAGGTCATGGTGACCTGTAACGAGCCTTTTGATGCTTGGAAGCAGTTTCTGTGTCTTGAAAACGCTGCCAACTCACTTTGTCTCCCTGCTGTGGCCATTGCCACCAGGAATAACGTTTTCTGAGTGAGCATCAGTGTGGATGCTGTACTCAAAGGTTCGTATGTGGGAACCGCTAAATGCTCCAACACCAGTGGGAGGTTCCATGAGGGGAGTAATTTTCTAACCCTCGGTC
The DNA here is from genome assembly GCA_023313725.1 of Lithobius niger. Classification (NCBI taxonomy): domain Eukaryota; kingdom Metazoa; phylum Arthropoda; class Chilopoda; order Lithobiomorpha; family Lithobiidae; genus Lithobius; species Lithobius niger. The sequence goes on along the minus strand of JAHWFP010217479.1, from coordinate 11,626 downwards.
TGAGTATCCCAAAAGACTTCATTAGCTTTGAGATAATCACTTTCCCGATGATCTACATCTTCCCGTAGGACGTGGGGACGGAGTTGATCGACGATCTGTAGCCTTTAAAGGTGGCCACAGAAAGTTTTTCGGTCAAACAGTTCCACCAAGAACTTTGAGACGTCGGTCGCTTTCGGGTCGCACGGGTGGATGTCTCTTGTGGAGCACCAGGCATGGCATCTCTTCCCCTTTGTGTCATAGACTTCCCTTGTGGATTTCTTATGGCACCAAACCAGTTATCTACAACTTGCGGTCCGAATCCTCCTTTTGTGAGTTTTCTCTTCACAGTAGCCAGGCGTGAAGCTGAAGCTTCTCCGGTTCTGGATGAAGGGTTCTTCCTTGGTGCTGGAAGAGGAGGTCTTTCCTTCTGGGTAAGGGATTGGTTGTTCCTTCTGTTGTTCTAGTAGGTCTACGAACCATTGGCCACTCCAACGGCTGCTGTCCACATCGGGGCGATCTGTATGAATCTCCCTTCTGATCCTCCGATTTTCGAGAGTGCCCGTTGTACCTGGTTGAATGGTGGGAACAGGTAGGCAAACATCCTGTTCCAGTTCAGACTGAAAGCGTCCGTTCCCCAGGCTTTCTCGTCCGGGAATGGTGATACAAATTGCTCGATCCTCTTGTTCTGAAATGTTGCAAATAGGTCCACTACTGGCTGTCCCCAGTGGTTGAAATCGCCTTGCAAACGTCTGGATTCAGGGACCACTCCGCTGGTGCCGTCTTGTTCTGCCTCGACAACTGATCCGCTAGAACGTTTGCTTTCCCTGCAATGTGGCTTGGGATCAGCGTGATGTTTTGTAACATGCAAAGCTTGAAAATTACAGACTTCTTTGTGGAGAGAGATAGATTTCGTCCCTCTTCCTCTCCTGATATAAGCGACGGTCGCTGTGTTGTCTGAGAGGGCTCTGACTGTTGCGAATCAGGTGACTCCATTCTTGCAACGCAGTTTGGTTTCTGCTATAGACCATCTTCCTGCCAGTTGCAAGTTCTCCATGTGCGCTCCCCAATCGGTCAGCGACGCATCTGTGACCAGAGTCTTCGTTGTGGTTCAGTTGTGGATTGGGACTATTGTTTCCAGGTTCGCAGGGTTCCCCCACCATTCTACTTCTTCACCTTGGAAGGTTCGTGACGGGGATGGGGTCTTCCCATGACTTCCTCACTGTCCATGTCGCCTTCCGGAACCAGTGCAGGCTCCTGGCTCTCTAAGTGCCCCATGGTACCAGGTCCGCCATAGAGTTTATCTGGCCTATTAGGCTGCTTAATTCCCTTGCAGTTACTTGCTGTTGTGAGAGCAGGTGTGCAATTACCCTTTGTACTTTGTCGATTCTGTCTTTTGCTGGTTTCACCCTGAATGATCTCGACTCGAAGTCCGCTCCCAGAAAGATGAATGATTGTTCTGGAGACATCCTTGACTTCTGTAGGTTTACTCCGAAACCCAGGTTGCCTAGGAGGTCGAACGTCCTTCTTGATTGGTCGTGGAGTACTTCCGCTAGGGTGTTCCTTAGGAACCAATCGTCGAGGTAGCCGTGTGCCTTGATCTTCTCCTGGTGGAGGTAGCTGAGGACCGGCTTCTGGATAGTGGTGAATACGTACGGAGCCGTGTGCAACCCGAACGGGAGGACCTGGAACTGGAAAGCCCTCCCGTTGACAGCTAGCTTGAAGAATTTTCGACATGCTGGATGCAGTGGCACATGTAAGTATGCATCCTCTAGGTATTGAGGTCGTATATTCGTTGGTGCGAAGCGTTTCCCGAATAGTTCCCAGTGTTTCCATCTTGAAGTGCTTGGTTCGGATAAAAGAGTTTACCAACCGGAGGTTGAAGATAAGTCTTCTGCCCCCTCCCTTCTTCTCGATCACCCTCGCTGGGCTGAAGAAACCTTTCTCCTTCGGGAACACCTCTACGATGGCACCTTTCTTCAGCAGGGTTTCTAGTTCCTCCTCTAGTCTGCGGTCTTTCAGAGAAAGCAGTTTCTGTGGTGCTTCTCTCGCCAGTTTGGGGAACGAGCAGAAGGGGGGGGGGGTTGTAGCCGTGTCTGATGTTTGACAGCACGAATTCGTCGTGGTCACCTTTTTCCATGCGGCGAGGTGCCGAGACAGCCTGCCCCCCCACCTGTCGGTGAAGGTGGGCAAGCTTGTTCCATGTGACGTCAATGGGCCTTCCCTCTGCCTCTTTCGTTTCTCCTCCGATGGGGGAATGGCTGGTTGTTGGCTAGGTGATCTTAGTCCCTGTGGTCTTTATGATTGTCCTTGTTCCTGGACCCTTGCTGTTATCTCCCCTCCCTTGTTGGGGTCCTGACGTAAAGTGGGGGTCCGGAAAGGGCATGTTGCCCAAAAACTTGCCCGGAAAGAAGTTCTTCTTTTTAGTGCTTTCTTTCTTTTGAGGCTTCGTTTTGTCTCGGAGTTCTGGTGCGATTGTCAGCAGCTCTCCGTTAAACAACTTATCCATCTGGTGGAAAGGGAGGAGCCAGAGTTTACCCAGGGTGTACTTGGGGATCGCCGAGACTTCCTTGAGGTAGGCGTCTCTTCGATGTAGGGCCGAATTTGCCATTGATCGGACATTCCAGTCGATGGTTTCTTTTTGGAACTCCACTGCCTGCTTCAACAGGTCGACGCAGTCTGTGCGGTTCCTTGGTTCCTGGCTGTTTGTGGGGTCCTTATGAATGACTAGAAGGCTGCTAGCGCTGCGGATGCGAATAGCTCTGCGTGGGATGCCGCCCTTGTCTCGATTCGCTGGAGTCTGTCTTCCGCTTCGTATTGCTTGATCGGGATCACAATAGAACTTGGCTTGGTAAGGCACGAGTCGTAGTCCATATTGACGGACTCTGTTAAATATTCGGCTTCGCAGAAGGTAGAATAGTTTCTGGCTTGGGGGGGGGGGGGGGGTCAGCATGGTGAGTTCCGAATGCCGTTCTTCCAAAAAAGAAATCCAGCTTTCCTGCGTCGTGGTGCGAAAGTTCCTTGCCCACTACGATCGGTTTTCCGTCTTCTAGTAACTGTCCAGCTGTGTCGAGTAGTGATCTGTGTAGCATAGCGGATTGAGGGAGTAATACGTGTTTCTGTGCTACATTCTCAATTTTAGAAAAGGGTGTTCTTGGAGGTTTGCTTGGGTTTTCCAGTGATTTGTCCGGGGGTTGTCGGAAATAAGACACTGGTAGGTAGTGTCTTGCTCTCGTCACCCTGGTTTCAAAAAATCTTTCGTTTTGAAGTTTCGGCAACATCTTCGTTCTTTCCTGAAGATGAAGTGGCTCCATGACTTCTGTGTCTTTTCTTAGCTGGAAGCGTAGATGGAGATCTCCTGGAGTCCCTGCTTCTGCGTTCGTGCGGAGGTGGGCTTCGAGATATTTTCCAGCTTCTCTTTTGTCTTTCTGGCAACTGGCTACTGGTGACCGGCGGCTGCCGACTGCGTGCCGACTGTGCTTCGCCGTTTGGCGTTCAAAGTGGTGATCTGTTACGATCGGGTGGTGAGTCGATCTTTTTTCCGACTAGCAACTGGATACGACTGACGACTGGAGAAACGACTCCTCGTCCTGTCGTTGAACGGAGCGTCGATCATGAGACTGACGTCTGTCGTAATTAGTTTCACCTGACTGAGTCGCCGCTACCGACTGTGGCTTCTCATACTGTAATCCGACCTCGCCTGGCGTTTGAAGGAGGCCGATATTGACAGTATTATGAACTGGATACGTTGCTTCGTTAACGGGAAACTCCATCCCCGGTGAAAAGATCTGATTTCCAAACTGGGAAAGACTTGCTTCCAAATTCGCGTCTATTGGGGCGTCGAAGTTGTCTTCTCCCTCGTGGTGGCATACGTGCTCGTGTCCGACTGCCGCCTGAGTCGCCACGTAGCCACTCACGCTGGCGACTGGGTCCGATGTCCCTGACGCGCTGGGGTCCCTGAAAACCATCTCCTTGATTGGTCCCAGGCGTTGATCAAACTTTAGATCCCACGACGATGACAGATTTGCTTTGAATGCGGTAATACGAAGGAATGTTGTTGTTGTTGTTGTTGTTGTTGTTATTGGTTTGCATTTCCTCAATGGTGTCAAGTGTCGTCTTGCGGCTTGATTTTTGCTTGACGGATGGCGTCGAACCTCCAGATTCGCTGCTGTGGCTCTGGTTCATGACGCTGGAAAGAAGAAAATCGTCCTTGTCGAGTCCTTCACGTAAAAGACGATCATCGAGGGAACTTGATTTTTCTCCGTTTACATGATTCCTTCGACGTTCAGCTTCTCTTTGTTCCATCCTTTGTTCCGAGTGCTTCCACGTTCGTCGGAAACCCTCGCGAGAAGTGGCGTCGTATTCCTTGCAAATGTCACACAAAACTTCGTTGACATCGCACTCCCTACACTTATGGCAGGTAGGATGGCGATCACCGGGGGTAAGCCGATGACGGCAGGTTCCATACACGATTCCCGAAGACATTATGACAGCATGCACGGGCGCAATAGTGGGGAGAAAAACTGAGCGACTGTCCTCAGCGCTGCCCACAAAAAAAGTGACGATCAAGGTCAGGAGGAGCAAGCACTCCAATGGCCATCGCCTAAGGGTGGACTGGGTGTATCATAGAAATGTTTATGGAGCATGGGCAGTTGGGAACTTAAAGCTTACGAATAGCTAAAGTGAGCTGAGTATTTTTGGAAGATGTAAAAAGTATATTTTTTAAAGTAAATCAAATACAAATAGAGGGAGTGTCATAAGGGTACAAATTCGCTAGAGGAATCCATACTGGGGACGTGAAATTGCTCACAATTGTAATGTCCCTGACTAAGTTGTATAGGAGTTTAAGAAAAACGGTATAATAATATCTTTAAAGCAAATCAAATGCAAACGGACAGGGTGTCGTAGAGGTACTAATTCGCTATCGAAATCTATACTCGGGACGTAGAATTGCTCACAATTTCAACCTTTTTAAAAATACATTTCTTGGAGCCTCACGTCATCTGAAGCAAGCTAATGCTTGTATAGATGAACCAGCTCAATTTTGAACCTTCCTACTTTAGGAAGTGTAGTTAAGAAATGGGGTGACCTGGAGATTAAACCAAAAACCATTTACTTAAGGACATTATTTCCGGGGGGGGGGGGGGG
>JAHWFP010217477.1:6045-16459 GCA_023313725.1 Lithobius niger | reverse complement strand
CACGTGGAACAATAACCAAAAACCCGGCATTCGAAAGTTGGCCAATGTTTCTTTTCATCGTTCGAGTAGAACACCATAATTAGCTCTAATTATAGTCATTAGGTAATTACGGTCAAGTCAGCAAGCAAGAGATGGCAACTTTACAATCTCATCATCGTAAAATTCGCTCAATTTTATTTTCGATGTGGAGGACCGAGAACACAACTTTTAAGTTTTAGTTTTTTAACCAATATTGGCGACGGTTTGCCTTTAACTATGGTCAGGAGGTGACAAACGCATACACGTCCTGGGAGTGTCCATGCTGTAACTCGCTTCATATGCCATCCCCTATCGCTCAGGCGTTAATGGGAGAGACGCTGTGGCTTTCGTTTTCCAGCTCCATGACAGTTGATTCCATATCACCAGAATCATATTTTACCAAAGAAGTGCTAAAAAGGTGTCAGTTTTCTAGCAGGCACGTAAACTGGTGTTTAGTCTGGAGGCGAGACACGCGATTTTTACCTCAGTCGCCCTCAGGTTGATGGTGCACTCCTTTTCACGCTTCACCACGGGCCTGCTGGAACATTGTTGCACGCGGAGCAACCGCGTGCTGGGCTAATCGTATCATTAGTGGCACTTTTTGGCTCCTATTTAAACCGTATACAACGTAATTTGAATGTGGGTTACGTCCAGTCGTTTCACATTCAGCCACATGGGGTCGCTACCCAGAAAGAGAGATGAAACATGCGGTTATATTATCACGCACACTCCGTCAAACCCTACGGACTCTTCTTTATATAACTCCTGTGCTATTGTTAATTCTTATTAAATAAAGTTGGAAACCACTCCCGTTGCCCTTTGGACTTAAATATCAGAGTGCCTGAGGGGGAAATTGAACCCTCAACCTGTGAGACCAAAGGCCAAACTTCTACACTTCACCGTACTAACCACATGTCTTTAAAACGAAACAGTCACATGCTTTAAAAGGTGGTATTTAACTGGCACACATAAACAAAAACTTTTCCGATCGGTGAACCAAGTAATTGCCTGTTTCAATTGATTTCACTCTTTATTTAATGTTTTTTTCTTTTCACTTGGTAGCAGCAGTGGCGACATGCGTCCTGTTAGCGACGATCGGAAAAAATGTTTGCTTATTTTGTGTGTGGCAAGTGCTACCAATGGCCGTTTCCGTTTAAAGGCCGTGCCATGTTGGCTGAGCGGTGGAGTTTCGACATTTAGTCTCAAACGTTAATCCGACAGAAGCTTAATGGACAAGAGTTCATCAGTCATCAGCTCACCATTCAGAAGCTTAATGGATAAGAGTTCATCAGTCATCAGCTCACCAGTCAGAAGCTTAATGGACAACAGTTCATCAGTCATCAGCTCACCAGTCAGAAGCTTAATGGACAAGAGTTCATCAGTCATCAGCTCACCAGTCAGAAGCATAATGGACAAGAGTTCATCAGTCATCAGCTCACCAGTCAGAAGCTTAATGGATAAGAGTTCATCAGTCATCAGCTCACCAGTCAGAAGCTCAATGGACAGAAGCTCACCTATTTTCAAAATAAAACGGCCAAAAGCTCACTTTTTTTTTAGCTGCTATTTACCTCATCTGCATTCCTAATTTCATGTTCATATGGGCCCTTCACAGTTTTGTCCCCGATAAATCCGAGAACTTTTATTTTGCTATTTTATCTCCAGTCTATAGGGGCCTCTTCAGGGTCGGACTTTGTAACCCCAGTCACTACAGCCGTCACGCCCTTGCCGTTCATCCGTCCATACACATGCTATAACGTCAGAATAGCTAACACTGATTTTTATGAATGAGTTTGATAAATTTCTTGGGAGATAGAAGGCGTTGGGTTTGTTACAAATGTCTTGTCCACTAAAGGACAAACATTACTAATAAAATCTAAAACATACTGCAGCTAATAATTTCCTTTTACGCGTTTGTACTGTACGTAACGTTATAGCTGCAGTGTTATGGTTCTTTTTAAAGTGATTTTCGAATATTACTTCAGTTAGCCCGCAACTGTGAAGTGGTGGTGTGAGCGTAATGACGACAGCTACTTACAACGTACTTTAAACAGATTTTTGCAACATACTTTAAACTAGTGTTGTTTTTAAATTATATATGACGGTTTCTGTTTGATAAGAATCCTCTTCATTGTTAAAACTGTACGTCTTCATGAAATAGTTTGCAAATAGTTTGAAATAGTTTGCTAGTTCACATGTGAATGTAATAATAAATAACCTCGAGCGAAGCGAGACGACGCCAACGGAGCGAGTGAGCTTCTTGGATAGGTGAGCGTTTGTCCAGTGAGCTTCCGACCTACATTCGTCTCAAACATATAGAGGGTTCGAGTCTCCGCTCAGGCAGTCTGACATTTACGTCCAAAAGGCAACGGATATAGGTTTGCATTTGCGTTTATTTATTATGTGTGTACCGAGCCCATTCTGCTTTTCCGTTCGGCATTGCTATACAAACCTAATTTAAAATGGGTTTTATGAATTTGTGATTAACTGACTACCAAATTCGTACGATGGTTTCCGCCTCTTTATCTGAAAACACACGTCATCAAGAACTTGACGTCGGTGAGGCAAAAGGTACACATTGTGATAGCAGTACGAGTGTTGGTCACCAACAAACAAGTTGTCCATCGCCGGGCAGTCAAAGAGAAAATGTGGTCGGAGTCCAAAGAGTAAACAGGGTCCACAAAGGACCGTCCACCGCCGACGCCAGGGGTTTGAGGGTTCTTTCTGCATGCACGTGTACCTCGTGCGAGGAACGCACCGGACCACGTGACGGCCTGTCCCTTCCTGTCGACGGCCCTTTTCAGTCCCGCCGGACAAAAATAGCACCTGTCATCGATGACGTGACCGACAGCTAATAGTATTACGCTGCTCACAACTGTGGGTGAATAACGTCGGTTACAATACGCCGGAGAATGAATATATACCCAAGAACGTTCACCCCAACACTCACTTGCCGATTTCTTGCTGGTTTTCTTCGTCCCTGCAAAGCGGGGGGGGATTGGTGAGGGTGTTATGGACCTCAAAAATAGAAATTCGAAAGCCATGGATTGTGCTCATAGAAATTTATCTTTGTGCAAAGCTTGTCGCTAACGACGAAGCAGAAAGCGTGTGTATGAATGAAGAATATAATGCGGCTTCTCACAAACATGATCGTGAACAATAACACTATTCCCATTCATTTATAAAGACGGTTGTCGCGGTTGAATTGCGTTGAAGAAGCTAACTGCAGCAAAATTAATCCACGAATAGAAACAAATACCTACAGGGTACCGTATGTATAAAGCAGTGACACGACGTAGTATTATTGATATAACTCTATGGTGGAGCCAGTAACTGGGTTAGCTGCAAGGGGCACTGGAGGGCGAAAAGAAGGGCGTCTTACTGAAAAATGCTGTAAAGAGTGGATTTCTTAGGCTTACAATGCGCGATTTTTGTCGATTTGTTGGCAGTTGCTGACATTTTTAAGCAAGTGGAATCTTTATTTTCCGATTACAACCTCGCAGCATAAGGAATTGGAGAGAACAACGGGTTTTTAAGCCTAAGAAAAGCCGCTCTCAAAGCACTGCCTTGACTAGAAGTGCCATTGTTTAACCCTCCATTTCAATCTAGTGCCCCTTGCAGGTATCTCTCTTGTAGCCAATATGACGTCACTTGCCGCTGCTCTATTGAGGTACGATTCTTTACATAAAATTGGTTAATTTTTGTAGGAATGAAGCTGCCTAAAACAAAACCTTTAAGCATTCCCGCCAAGCTTTTTGCCTATCTGAAATCGTGCTATCAAACGCCAAGCTCTTTCGCCAACTTAATCCCAGTTCGAAAGTTAATATTCAAAAATTAAGTGAAGCAAAATGCTCAAACTCTGTCCTTAAATACTACCAATAAGAGTGATTGGTAACGTTGAACTTATGCTTACCCTAACCCTCGAACCAGGAAAAGGCAGGTCACACGATTAAACTATGGTAGAAGTTATTCGTTAAATCCACTGTTTTAGGCAAATATCAACGTCATCCACACCTTTTATATGTATTGAACAAGAAAGAGTTGAGCTAAGTCACTGATCGTCAATTTGCATGTTGTCAGGCAATCAACGTCTCCCGATCAAACAAATTTTCAACCTTTCTGTCTCATTGCTATTTGTCTTCAGAAGCCTGAAAACAGCCCGACTCTCTCAGATGTAAAGACACGATCCTCCTGTACACTATCCTAAATCTTGGTGAACCTCGTGTGTCTTAAAGTGCCAAGAATACAGCAAAACTGGTAAATTTGTAACTTGAGCTCCGTTTGTGAATCCTCTCCAAATGCAACCATTGTATATGCATTACGAAATAACCACTGCATCAATTAACACCAGATTTTGTACATTGACAGCGTTTCACCCAGATTAAAGACGGAAAGACAAAGGCTCAACAAGAATTAAAAACAGATGCAAACCTATTTACGTTGCTTTTTGGACTTATACGTACAGTATGTCAGACTGCCTGAAAGGGAAATCGAACCCACGACCTTTGAAACCAAAGACCGAGGTCCTACCGCTGAGCCATATGACACGTGTCAGTCTGGCTCAGCGGCAGGACCTCGGTTTTTGGTTTCGAAGGTCGTGGGTTCGATACACCGCTCAGGCAGTCTGACTTATAAGTCCAAAAAGCAACGTAAATAGGTTTGCATCTGTATTTAATTACACCCAGGGGTGGTTTTTAAGAAAGAAACTTTAAAATCGGTCATGTAGTTGAGGAATAATTAATCAAGGTGACAAAATTCACAGGTGGTGTGCAGTTGCTCATCTTATTCGCTCACCAGTAGGTTCCGAAGCGCGAGAAGTGCATCGGCGCAAAGAGCATCGGGCCCAAGCGGAAAACCAAAGTCGGAAAATGGCTGGTTGCAACCGCCGTCAACGCCATTCAGCGACAAACAACGAAAGCAAATGGACAAAGAAAGAAGATGAGCCACAACGCTGTCTTCAACTCAACACGGGTTGTTCGCAATCGTTTCGCTCCATTTTGTTCGACAGTATTTAACTGGTGACGTCCCGGTTCTAAAAATGATCGAATTGGCAAAGTCGGGGCTCTAAATGATCAGTTTTGTTTACTAGCCAAAGGCCGTGCTTTGCACAGCGAGGATTAACGGATGCAAATGGAGAGTGCGCAATGTTTATGCATCTGTCATAGCTTTTTGAACGATGTCACAAAGGCAACAGATGTAAATCATTGAACATAAGCCACAAGGCGTAGGCTGAAGATTGATTGATTGATTTTGTTTGAATCCTAAGTGGCCCACCGAGCCATACACTCAAACCTAGACTATTACTAAACTTAACCTAGGATGAAGATTTGATTTTGATTTTTATTAAGGCAGGAAATCGGTCCAGGACCATGCATCCCGCGACTTACCTGGTACATTAACAGTTCACACAACCGAACAACATAGTGCATTGCTGCCATAGGGCTGAAAAAAAGGGTCCCGTGTGTAGTTTAATGAAGCCAACAAATGAGTTGGATTTTCTTGTTCCACACCATTCCAGCTTCCTTTTGCACCATGGTGTCATCCCCGTATGCAAGCGGAAGTGGCGTTATGACGTCATAAAATGGTCGCCGCCATTGGTTAAATAAACACTTATATCTCTGCAACCACTTGACCGATTTACTTTTTCTATAGCTTGTTTTAAAGCTAACAGAATTTACTATAATCTAATTCCCATGAAAGCATTGCGCCAGTCTCGTTGTTTGCCCGTTATTTTCAACTAATCATAAAAACTTGAGTAAAAAATTAGGCATTTTTACGTTTGCGAGCCCTTACCGTGGAATCCTTTACATTTTTGGTATTGACTCGTAGGACTTTAACGGTAGTGTATCTCAATAGCTTTAAAACGAGCTATAGAAAAAGTAAATCGGTCAAGTGGTTGCAGAGATACAAGTGTTTATTTAACCAATGACGGCGGCCATTTTTATGACGTCATATCGCCACTTCCGGTTGCATACGGGGATGACACCATGGTGCAAAAGGAAGCTGGCAAGGTGGAGAACAAGATTATCCTACTTATTTGTTTGCTTCATTAAACTGCACACCGGACCCCCTATGGCAATGTACTATAGTTTGTTCCATATTATGCTTTCAGAAAACTGACTGTATGATGCCACGTTTTCTTGCACTATGAATGCAAAAACATGCGAATATCACACTTGTAGAGTCTATACAGTTACTATTACCGTCTAAGAGTGGAATATTTAATTGTTTTTTGTACTCATAGCGGCAGGAAACGTGGTATCATACAGTCATTTTTCTGAAAACATAATGTGGAACAAACTATAACAGCTAAGATACCAGAACATCAAAAAAGCAAAGACGCCCCAAGAACAAGGATGAAACATATGCTAACAGTACTGGTGAGCCCACAATTCACGCGTACTTTGAGGAAACGTAAAGAAGAAGCATTATCGTTATTACGAATGAGTTTTTTTATTGGTTGACGTCATTTTCCCATGTTACAGCTAAAATGTCCGTTGCCCACTTGTGGCTTGCCATCCTGTAATAGTAGCCTACGAATAAAGTTCAAAGGTGCCGAAAGAGACTTACAGACAAAAACCAACTACTAACAGACGGATTTGCGATCAATGAGCGAGCGAAGCGAGCGAAATACGCCGTTGTCTACATTGCTAGCAAGGAGTGCAGAGACCAACAATGCAAGCCAAAATAGCACGAATTAGAAAACAAATACGAAACGTTAGCCTCCCATGTTAAACAGGGTTCGTACACGGCCCTTGAAAAGCCCCAAATTTGACAACCGAAACTTGAAGGCTTGAAAAACCTTGAAAGTTGGAATTTTTGTGGTTGGAGCCTTGAAGCAGCTTTGAATTTTATGAGTGTTCTTTGCTTGGAGTGACCTTAATGCCATGCCACAACAGTAGTAGTATTAGAAATAATTTGTCAGCCGAATCCATATCTTCAGTGAACGATTCTCCTCTCGTATTGGACTGGAGACAGAACGACAAAGGTGCAATGCAGTGCAAGCAATTTTCGCCAGAAAGGGGCAGCTGAGCAAGTGCTGTTCCACTGGCTGTTATATCTCCTTCCTCCTTGTCCATTAGTGGGAGGGAAAACCGAATGTTTGTCATTGTTTACGACTGTTTAGCTTCCTATTGCAAACTACCAATAAACACCCTGGTTACAGCAATGTCATCTGGCAAAATACCAGAATTTAAAAGGTAATTTTGATAGTCTACTGTGAAATCTTGAATTTGGTTGTAAGTTATCCTCGAACAGCCATGAAAAAGCCTTGAAAATGGTTTTGCTGGTTATGTACGTACACAGTGGCTTATTACCCACGAGGCAGTCGAGGCAGTTGCGTCGGCCCCCCACAGAGATCTGGGGCCCAAACGGGGCCCCCAACAATGCACTTCTCATTATGCAAAATAATTATTTTTATACTTTTCACTATTGACGACTGTTACACTAATGCTTTTTAAGATTTATTTTTCTTTTACACTTAGTATATTTTATTGTTCCTCCTGGCATCGTAGAAAGCTGCACATTATTGAATCTACAATTTCTCGTTTGTCGCAATCACAAAATCTTGCCTTGAGCCAATGACCCTGCTACGTGGGCCTCGTATTAGGATGAAAGGGTCCCATACCAGGGTGACTTCACTATATCTCGTATCAGGCTGAGAGACCTCATATCAGGGTAAGGGGACTCATATTAGGATGACGGGCCCCGTAATCAGGGTTAGGGCCGAAAGGCCCCAGTATCAATGTCAGGGGACCTCGTATTAGGATGAGGGGCCCGTACCAGGGCAAGGGATAAGGGAGCCCTATATCAGGGCAAAGCGGCGAGAGGGTGAGGGGGCGCCATATCAGGAGAGGGACCCCATGTCAGGATGAGTGCCCCCCACCCCCCATATTTAAGTGAGGGGCCGATGTCAGGGTGAGGAGGTCATCTTGAAAGGTCTGCCTCGGGGGCCCTAACATGCCCCTGTACGTACAACGGGTTAAATGCAAAACCTATAGGTGCCCATTTGACTTGCAGTGTTGTAAGGAGCACAAATAAGCTTTCCTGAATGGTTTCAGATACCACAATGTTCTGTAATGTTTAGTCCACGAGACATTAACTATCAAGGCACGCGAGAGCGAAGCGAGCGAAATAAAGTACTCACAAGTGTGGTATGCCAAAGAATTACAAAATAAAAAACGAAAACAAATTCGTTTGAAGTTTAAGGGAAGGTTTAAGAACCGAAGTTCAAACAGGACAGGAACGCAGAGAAGCTTTCCGGTAAGGTTTCAGATCCCTCCATCATTCTGTGTAGTGTTTAGTCGGTGTGAAGTCAACTATTAACGGAAAGATTTGCTCTGAATGAGCGAGCAAAGCGAGTAAAATGCAGTGCTTGTCTACACTGTTATAAGTGCTGAACAGCATACAGTTTGTACCACGAATTAGAAAACAAAAACTAACTCGTATGATGTTTAATACCTCTTTTTTTCCCTGCCCCATTCAAAGTCACACTAAGGTAAGATTTAACTGCCGAAGTTGAAAGGGACACAAACAAACGTTGCTGTACGGTTTCAGATAACACCGATTTCTGTGGTGTTTAGTCCACGTGAAACCATACCACTGCTGCATTTAACGGTTAAACACGTAAGTAAAATTATAACCACTTCATTGATTGTTTAGTAGTTACTCGACGGGTTTTTAGCACAATATAGATCAAAAGGCTGATATCCACTTTTCAAAAACTTTTCCACAAAAATAAAAATAGGTAATACCAGAAGCCGATGAACGAGCCCCCTCCGGGCTGATAACACATTGCTTTGTTTAGTTGCTTTAAAATTTCTGAATAATGTATTAGAGAGATTCATACAAACGAAAGTCGATTAGCTTAGAATTAACGATAATCACCAACATAGCCAGACACACATCCACATACACACGTCTACCTTTTTTGGTTTAAATTTAATTTTCAGTCGAGTGACGTTTTGGTGTCGTTTAGTGACCCATGAAGGCACTAATTATTAGCTTACGTACTGTGTTCGAAGTAACAACATAAAAAACGACAACATTTGAATACAGCAGTAAGGTTCCATGTGGGCCAAACCCTGTGGGTCTGAACATCGTGATATTTGAAACCTTACAGGAAAGCTTATTCGTATTCTGGAAGCGGATTATGGGTCGACACCAATAAAATAGGCATTCTGAACACTCAAATACCAAGAACGCTATATTTCAACCCTCACATGGGGTGCCGTCATCAGGCATAAGGCATCAGGCATGTGAGGGTTGAAATATAGCGTTCTTTTATTTGAGTGTTCAGACGGAATGCCTATTTTATTGGTGTCGACCCATAATCCACTTCCAGAATTCAATTTTCCAAGCATTCAACCGACTACCCCTCTAGCTTATTTGTGTTTTTTTCCTGTTCTGGCTTTGGTAGTTAAACCTTACCTTAAAGGTGCCTGTTCATTATGTCGATAGCGTTGCCCGTATTCTAAACACAGCATCCACGTTCCAGATTCTCCGTCATCCAATAGGCTGATGTGGGTCACGTGATCTTGTTTTAGTTACGAAAATCGCGGTGCTGCTGCGAATAGTGTTGTTCCATTTTTAATTTACCGCTATTTTCTTTATATTGCTCGAAGATTCTACGGTGCTATATCTAGGAGTTGATGAGGTGAAAAAACTTGAGACCGGGTAGAAGGCTCGAGCCTTTAGCTCTAAAATCTTAAGTCAATGACCAGTTCAGTATTTATTTTTAATTTTGTTTGGGGAAAGGTCGCCTCCCAATAACCATTCTCGTACCTAACAACAGTGGCCTCCAAACACCGTGTTTGGTGTTTGGGCCCAGACTTATGCCCGTAGGAAAAAACCCCATCCGCCTCGACTATCGTTACTCCCACCCGCGTCTCCTTCTTCCCTCCATCTCGTTATTGTCTCTCAGCTCTAGCAGCGATGAAGTTATGCACTAAAACGCGGGCATGCGCCCCGTTCGACGGAGCTGAGAATCGCAAAAATTGCGTACGAGATCTGCAAATCAACTTGCTTCGCCATCACAAGGTTGGAAAAAATATACAAAAAAAAAACCAACAGATTTATTTGACTTAAATCGGCTTTTTATGGCTGAAAACGATTTTTTGATTGTTCTAAAACTAAATAGTAATTCGTTAGGATTTTCGCACAACAAGCACCGAACAATCAAAACAAGATCACTTTTCTCCAAATACGCTCTTAAAAACTTAAAGAACATGGCATGGCCAAGTTATTAATTACGTGTTATGCAGGCTATGTTACCTGGAGTTTGATACAAAACACATTACTGTTTTTCTACAGCTAAAAATACACTAATATAATTGTAGCGATGGCTTGGGAGTTTTAATGTAAAACTATCTGAGAGTTGATCATCGCTACTTAAACCAGC
>JAHWFP010217466.1:378-19527 GCA_023313725.1 Lithobius niger | reverse complement strand
TTGTAAACTTGGCGGCTTCTCTTACCAGTTTTGGTTTTGGGTGGATAGACAATTTACGGCAATCAACAAGAGCCTTATATCAGTCAATGCAACCTATGCTATTACATCTATAAACTCAACGCAAGTCATCAATGTTGGAATAAATTTAGTGTTGGAATAAAATTTGAAAATATCAACAGGAACCAACATCGGTCACCAAATGGAAGTCAAGGTACAACAGTCAGTCATCATAATAACCACATAATCCAGGATCAAAAATCAATTTGGTCCACATTTAGAGCAAAGCAAACAATTGTAACCAACAAGGTAGAAGATGCACATTACATGAGTCGTCATAACAAAACCTTAAGTCATCCTGTATAAATAAATCGAGTCTGTTTTTAAAACTAACAACAGAGTTAGCCTCAACAACATGATTAGGCAAAGTATTCCAAAGTTTTAGTAAACGATGACCAAATGAATTCCGCACAGCATTATAATGCGGATTGGAAATAACAAAGTTTGTAATTTGAACCTCTGGTAACAAAAGGTTTACTGGACAGCCTAAAGAAACATTATCTATCTTACAAGATTGACTCCTCTAATGATCCTATACATGAGAATGAGTCCACCTCGCTGTCTTGCCAAGTCAATGATGGAAGACAAAGCATCTTAAGTCGTTCAACGTAACTCAAACTAGATAGGTGATCGATTTCTTTCGTGAATCTTCTCTGTACATTTTCAATCACTCGTTTGTCTTTAAGATAAAGAGGTTCCCAAAAAGGGACACCATACGACAAGTTTTACGATTCCTAGTACAAATGGTGTGATTTAATACAAAGATCAGAGAGTTAGCCCTACTAACTAACTATAAGAGCCGTGTGTCTTTGCACAGACTCAATATGTCTGATGTCTTTAAGATGATGCAGAGACTAGACAGGGCTGGCATACTCGAGGATAGGCCGTATATAAATAACGAATGCTCTGACCAGTGCCCATATATCGCTGGAGACAAAACATCTTCTCATCATGCCAAACGCCGTTTTGCCCTACTAACAAGTAGATTACAATGGTTTGAGAAATTTAAATTGGATGAAAAGTTGACGCCGAGATCCTTTTGTTTCATGCAGGGTTTTGTTTCAAGGTAATTGGAAGGGTTTGACAGGTATTTTGCCCGTTCACTGTGACGTGTAGTTTTTCTTCCTGTAATACTCTCCTAGCTGTCCTCGAATCCTCTCCCTCCAGTCTCCCATCCTCTCCCTCCCCTCCACCTTCTCTTCCCGTCCTCCTTTTCGCAACACATAGTAGAATTTGGATAGGTAATTGAATTTAATCCTTCCCCTCCCCCGTTTGCTACATTTGTCAATAATTGATTCGGCCCCAGTCCCAAACAACAACAACAGAAATTACGTTTTACTTAATGCGTAATCATATGCTTAATTGTAACAGATGCACTGGCTCCCCCTCCCAAACTGTATTATTTCATTATTAGAACGCCAAGAGCAGGGCTAACAGACGCGCTGTCCAACACACCACATTCCAAGTCCCATCTACCCCATCTACCCCATCGCATTGGCTTGAGACATCAGCACCGTGTGAAAAAAAATCCTGTCCTTCGTGTATGACGTAATTCAAGACTTACTGCTGAGATGACCGCGCAGAGCAAATTGTTAGTTGAGGCAACAATTCGCCAATATCAACTTTTCGCTGACTGAAGTATTAACACGTTCGGCCATTTTCATGTTTCCTTGTTGCGGTACTTGTCTTCCTATGGGGTGAATCTTTATTAACGAAGCAAAAAACGGCGTTTTGAAAAAAAAGCAGAAAAAAAAGAGATTAGAGCTCGTATCACCACGGAGCTCACAGCTGTGAATGCACACGAATAAAAAAGGATTAGAGTTCCACTCGAGTGAAACGATATATATAATTTCAACACCAATTATAACGTCAGAAAATGAATGCAAGTTGTGTTTAAAATGTGTCATGTTTGTGTATGTTGGATTGTTGGTGAGTGCTTGGCTGATTGTGAGTGTGTGCGCACCTAGGAATGTATTTTATTTGTGAAGTAATCAGTCGTTTTTGTTTGCTTGGTTATTGATGTGAATGCATGAGCTTAGAGGTTGGTAGCCCCAGTATTATAAAGGCGTTTTGTGTTTTTTTGGTTTGTCTGTGTTTGATTGTTTATGTTTTAATTCTGTTTCGTGTGAGTTGCTATGTGTTTATTGTGTGTGCACATTACTAATTTGTGAAACGTGCTAGTTCTTTCTTTGGGATTCATTGTGGTCTATTTGGTAAATCTAGTGTGCACCATTCGTGCACACAGTTATACTATTATTAAATACTCGTTATCGCAGTCAACACCTTGTTCTGTCCCTTCGCTTTAGGTTAGGGTGAGTTGCCACTTAGGGCAACAAAAGTATGTAAAGTTAAATACGTATTACATTGGTCCTTGGAATTGGAGTTCAAACTATCGTTCGTTTCCCTCCAGTGAATTCAACACATTTTTATTTGTGTGCCGTCAAAGCTGTGAACTTCGTGGTGATAAGAGCGCTTAATGTTTTTCTTTCTAAACGGCGAAGCTGTTTTTTGTTCAGTTACTTTGTAGGCCTTTTTTGCTATTTTATTGTAGTCATTGGTACGGTCCGGTTTATTATGTGTATATCCATTGTCCACCCAATTTTACTTGTAAAAAAAGAGCACTAGAAATACATATTTCTAACTACGCTCCGTTCATGCTTTGCCCATGCCTATTACTTGATGCCATCACACTATCGTGTGTCTAGATTTAGTGTGCGTCAGCTGTATAGTTGATCTTCGTTTTACGGGAAATTCATTTGCTTTTTAACGAGCGTTGAACGTCTATTTTCTTCACGTTTCCCGTAATTTATTTTGACAACTGTTTGTCGTAAACAAATGGTGATGTTCTTTTACTTTTTCCCTCTTCTTTGTTCGTTTTACCAGCATTGTCAGTATTGACATTGAGATTTGGAAATCATTCGAGAAAAACAACTGATCCCCTTCAGTTGCTATTCCCGCGGCTTATAGACACATGTAACTTATGACGGTTACATGTGTCTCTATTTTTTCTTTAGGAATTTTATATCTATAAATAATTAGCCCTTACATTAGTCAAATTAAGAATTCTTTCGTGTGCTTTCTTCGTTCACATTTTGTCACGCAAAAATCCCTGAAGTTCATTGTTAACTAAAACATCAGACTGCAAAGCAGTTTGTTTTTTTGGTTATTAACATCTACCCCAAATCAAAACTTGTTAAGGATTCCCGCCAAGCTTTTCGGCTGTGTGAAGTCGTGATATCAAACGCCAAGCTCCTTCGCCAAGCTAATCCCACCGAGTAATAGTTCGAAGGTTAAATGAAATATATGAAAATTGCTTGCAGCGCAATTTTCAGTTATTTCATTTAATGGGATTAGCTTGGCGAAAGAGCTTAGCGTTTCATATCACGACTTCACACGGCCGAAAAGCTTGGCGGGAATCCTTAACAAGTTTTGTTTTGTGGTAGATATCAGTAATATTTGGTCCAAATTGATGAAATCCATTTTGAAATGCCAATCTAGTTTTCTGGTCCATTTCTTTTTCTTCTTTTTTTTTTTCGGTTTCGTTAGATTTTGAGGAGACCAGTCACCTTTTTTCATTTGATTAGCATTTTTATTAGTATTGCAGTATCTCCTTGCAAACGCATGAATTTCTTGCAAACGCATGAAAACAATGTTTAAAACACTGTAAAACAATCAATTTGGACCTTTGGAGCTCCCTAACCCCTGAACCACTTGACCAATTAGAAAGGTCCATGTGAAAAGGGCACATCTCCAGAGCAATACCTGTAAAATAAGCTAAGAACAAGCTTTAATTACCGCATGGAAGAATTTATTTTCGTGATACAAAAAAAAAACGTTAGTAATAGTAAGAATTAAGCAAATATCAACGTTATTCACGTCGTTTTTTCAACAAGAAAACGTTAGGCTATGGGTCTAACAGTGACTTTTATGTTGTCAGGCGACCAAAGTCTCCCGAGCAAACAAGTTTCAGTCTTTTCTGTCGCATTGTTATTTATCCTCACATGCCTGAAAACAGCCAAAGTCCCTTTCAATGCTGTAAAGACACAACGTGTCTAGTGGTCGCATGCTCATATATACATATTATCTGGATGTTATCGTTTTATCTTGGCGGGCGACACACTAGCGTGTGTCTTGATAAACCCCGTTGGCTCGTCGATGTTCGTATCGTTGCGATCATCATCTAAAGTGCATCCCTTTATTAGAGTCGATTAGACTCTTATGCGAACGGTTTGTCTGGGTGTCTGTCTGTCTGGATGTCTGTCTGTCTGGGTGTCTGTCTGTGTGTTCGCGCAATAGCGTTTTAACAAATTATCGGATTTCTGTCCAATTTTGCACACAGATTCTATGGCACATTTCTAGGTCTAAGTTCGAAAATGGATCGAATCCGTTGGGGAAATCGTCCGCTAGAAATAATCAAAGAATTTTGTTTGTTGCAAACGAATGGCGTTCGTTTTTTTTTTTCTTCGGCCGACTGACGTCATCCATCCACGACCACTGAGTGGAAACTATGTAGGCTTCGTCAGCGGCTGACGTCATCACCAACCGACCAATGACTAGCAACTTTCTCAATTCATTCTACAGACCACTGACGTCGGCAAGCGGCTCACTGATCTCATACGTACGAACTGGACTGTAACAAAGTTATATAGTCTAATGCCGGCATGCGCGAAATCAACGTAGGCTTGGGCTACTTGTTTGGACAATCTTTCATGACTTTACTGCGTAGTACTTTTTACGGGAGGGTGGGGGAAGGAGAAATATTTAAAACAACTTCTACTGTATGACATTTGTTTTTTGGTTGTCAAGGGAGGGGAGGGGGAATCAAATTCATAAAACTACTTTTCGGCAATGACTGTGCTATCTAGATATTTCATCCTCATCAGTCGTGCGATATATCAACGTCGCAGTTGGATAAATGAAATGTGCAAAACGCCGAGACTAAACGGTTTGGAGGCCTCCGGTATCATAAAACTGCCATACGATGCTGAATATTTTTAATGTTGATTCAGTTCACTAGTGTTCTAATTAAACTTAGTTTAAATTGGCACTATCACCGTTTGAAATGCGAACGAAAATACCGTGGTGCCATCTAGCGGCAATGATGTTGTTAATCTTTATAGTTTGCTCCCAGGTGCACGAAGATGAACCAAATTTTTACTCAATAATTAAGAATGTCATGGTTTGTTTCGTTAAAAGAAATGCCGTTATGTATTCCTTCGCTTGGTGCAAGTAAGTGCTAGATGGTACTACATAGCGCTAGATGTAGTCAGATTTCGTCTTTCAATCGGTGATAATGCCACTTTAAAATTAAACTGATTGAAGAATCGTAGTGGGCTCGTCTTTAATTGAGAGGTGCGCGCCGCCATGACATCCGACGCAGTTGATTAAAACATGTATGGGGGAGATTGGGGGGATTGAGGCAAAAAAGCTAGAAATCCAAGCGACCACTAGTTTTACGGTTGCATACGCGTCGTGGAACCGCGGCCGCGAAATCATTTGGGTGTTAGGATTGTATTCTTAGGAGGGGTATCACACGTGTTAGACAATTAGTAGCCATACCAATCGCTGTATTTGCAAGAGGAAACAAATCGACTCTCACTATAATTGGTTTAATCAGGTTTATTAGAGTCGATTAGACTCTTATGCGAACGGTTTGTCTCTGGTGTCTGTCTGTCTGTCTGTCTGGGTGTCTGTATGTCTGTTCGCGCTGTAGCGTTTTAACGAATTATCGGATGTCTGTAACTTTGCACACAGATTCTGTGGCACATTTCTAGGTCTAAGTTCGAAAATGAATCGATTCCGCCGGGGAAATCGTACACTAGAAATCAAAGATTTTTGTTTATTGCAAACGAATGGCGTTCGTTTTTTTTTTCTTCGGCCGACTAACGTCATCCATCCACGACCAATGACTGGAAACTATGCAGCCTTTGTCAGCGGCTGACGTCACCACCAACCGACCAATGACTGGCAACTTTATCAATTTTATTCTACAGACCACTGACGTAGGCACTGATCTCATACGTAAGAACTGAATAACAAAGTTATATAGTCTAATGCTGGCATGCGCGAAATAAACGTAGGCTTGGGTTACTTGTTTGGACAATCTTTCATGACTTTACTGCGTAGTACTTTTTACGGGAGGGTGGGGGAAGGAGAAATATTTAAAACAACTTCTACTGTATAACATTTGTTTTTTTGTTGTCAAGGGAGGGGAGGGGGAATCAAATTCATAAAACTACTTTTCGGCAATGACTGTGCTATCTAGATATTTCATCCTCATCAGTCGTGCGATATGGCGACGTAGTTAGATAAATGAAATGTGCAAAACGCCGAGACTAAATGGTTTGGAGGCCTCCCTTATCATAAAACTGCCAAACGATGCTGAATATTTTTAATGTTGATTCTGTTCACTAGTGTTCTAATTAAACTTAGTTTAAAATGAAACCGATTGAAGAATCGCAGTGGGCTCGTCTTTAATTGAGAGGTGTGCGCCGCCATGCCATCCAACTCAGTTGATCAAAACATGTATTGGGGGGGGGGGGGGGGGGGAATTGAGGCAAAAAACTAGAAATGCAAGCGACCACTGTTTTGATGGTTGCATACGCGTCATGGAACGGCGGCCAAGAAATCATTTGGATGTTTGGATTGTATTCTTAGGAGGGGTAATTATTCACACGTGTTAGACAATTAGTAGCCATATCGAGCGCTGTATTCGCAAGGGAAAACTAATCGACTCTCACTATAATTGGTTTAATCAGGTTTATTTTACGCAATCCACCGCAACGGATATGACTGGTTATATTGTCTTTCGTTGCACTTCAGCTTTTAGTTCTTCCAGGCTTTTGTAGTAAATCATATAAGGACTAGGGGTGACCAGGGTTGATTGTCCAAGCCATTGTTGCTTGAAATCTTTAGCTGCAACATGGAAAAGTAACAAATTTAAATTCCTTGGTTGCTAATTTCAAAACCCTCCCGCGCAGCTGTCCTGACCTTACAAGCCCCATACCAACAAAAGTACAATGTTCAGAACACCATCTATTCGTGTGTATAGGCATTCCCAATTTTTCGCTAGCCATGAGCAATAAGTGTATTGGATTTAACACGGGGAAAACGTTACTAGCTAACTAACTAGCTGGACAGTATCATGAAACAACGTTATTGATGTATCTTTATCTCTATGAATGGCGCGTACTCCTCCTTTAACTTCCTCTTACACCTTCCTCTTACACCTTCCTCTTACACCTTCCTCTTACATTTTCCACAATTTGAAAGATTTCGGTCTCATTGGGATTTATCCTCACCATGACAAAATATGTTTTAAGTTAAGACACATGTCTGCTAGTGAGGCGGCGTCTTTATCATCGACAATCAATCGTTTAACAAAAGGATGGTCTACTGTTACTTGGTGGCGACACACTGGCGAGATTCTGCAGCCCTCGAATGCATTGGGATTAACCTTCAGCAATGATATACGACGTGCACCAAAATTCGAAAGCATTTTTGAAGCTCGTTTTCTAACGGGACGTGGCTCCTTTTCTGTGGGTCTTGAATTACTATCCCCCCTCCCCCCTCTTCTTCGCAATACATCGATACACCAAGCGATAAGCCCGCAACGGCGATCATGCATGGAGTGATTGTTACTCAGCCAACTAGGAAACAATTCAACTTGCTCTGGAAGCCCGCATCTACGAAATAAATAGATCTTTCTCTCGCATTGCAGTCAATTGTTATTCTGTTTCAAAGGCATTATTTGGAAGCCCATTGTCGTCGTCTTTTACGGCCTTTGTTAGGTTTTTACATTGTTATGCTGGTTACGCTCATGCTCTGCCTTGCCTCAACCTCCCCTAGAAATTTTTGGGAAGAGAAGGACCCTGTGGTGTCTCGTGCTCATGTCGATTGTAGTATGTCTCATATCCCAGGTTTTCCGCTTGGATTTCTCCAGCTAAATTGTCCCTCTCTTAGTTGTGGGGCAGACAGCCCAATTTGGAGTCGTGCTCCCTAAACAAAAAAAAATAGCTCGTGCTGTACTGCTGCTCTTTTTTCCCCCTAATTAATTATGATGTTATATTTTAGGGCAGCAAAGCTCCATTCTTAGCAGAAAACTGCATTTCATTGTGATAGAATTCCTCCTAGACGGTTTGACCGACCTTGACCAAATTTGGCACTGTGGTAATGACCATCGACGGACTAGTTTAAAAGAAAACCGAAATCGAATGTGCCATGGATGTATAATCACCAATAAACTGTTGCATATTGACAGCATGACAAATCTGCTGCATATAACGTGAGCATCACAACTACTTTTACAGTTCAATAAATAAATAAAAAATATCACGTGCGTCAAATTGCTAAAACTTTGCTTTTTTTCACTTTTCTCTGGGTATTAAACGTGCCGTTCTGTCACTAACAACAGCCTGTTGTGCGTGAACACCTTATGGTTGTAGTCAAAATAATAATAATAATAATAATAATTTATTACAGTTACAAAAAATATACAAAATAGAAAGTCAGAAAAACAAAGGAGCAAGAAGCTAAAGAAGCTTGTATGTGCAAATTGCAAAAACGTATACAAAATTATATTTTCATATAATATATACATTAGAATATCACAATAAAAATTTTTTAATACTTACTAAAAATAAAATAAAAGTCATAAAAAGAAGCAAAAAAAACTTGGTAATACAAACCAATGGTACTAAACAAGTAAATTCTTAAACTAGGTTTCGTGGTAGTTACGGAATATTAATTATTTTTTCCAAAATCCATTGTTTCAGTTTAACTTTAGTCTCGGTTATGTTTGCCAGATTTCTTAGAAATACAGGCATTTTATTAAATTTATTTGGAATTACATAAGCTCTATTTCTTTTTCCGTATAAATTCCTCCAAGTTGGAGTTACTAGCCAATCTGTTGAAGTCCTAGTTGGTCTGTTTATTTTAATTTTGAAAACGTGTTAAAGTAATTTTGTGTCAAAATTTGATAGTCGATTAATTGCAAAACACTCAAAATTTTATTATCTTTTAATAAAGTATCAGCGGATTTATTATTGCCTGCCTTTTGAAACAAGACCTTTATAGCTTTATTTGGCAATTTTTTTTTAGTTTTGTAGGTAGCTTTTCGCAGTAGTTCCATATATAGTACATGCGTATTGCATTTGAGAATTTATCCAAGCTTCGAAAAGATTTTTCTTAATGTCATCGGAAAGCAAAATTCTTATTTTATATAGAAGTGGTATTGTTTTTCTGATCCTGCTGATTGTTAAGTCAATATGCTTTTCAAATTTCCAGTGCTCATCTTTTCAAGTCCTAAATATTTTGAATTCAGTTTACTTTTTCAATTTTGATAGTTTCACTGCCTAATGTTAAAGTTATGTTTTTTTTCTGCATGCTTCAGCATAAGAGAAGTTTTAAACTGTAGGAAATAAGTTTTTGTTGGACTAATGAAAATATTGTTATGTAAAAGATATTCATTTAGAATGTTAAAATCTTTCTGTAGCATGTCGATCATTGTGTCGTAGTTGTAATTTATCGAAAGCATAAAGATATCATCTGCGTTTAAGCCACATACAGTTAGCAAATTCGAGTTGTCGAGTTGGCAAAATCAGACAAATTTTCACTGCAAATTCCAGTTTCCACGAGTACTGGTTAATTATTATCATAATTTCGTCAGTTTGTAAAGTTTACAATACATTTTTTTTCCATCAGTTTTCGCAACACTACTGTGTAGCTTGGGAGTAAGTGAAACGCTGCCCCTGACCATTTCTGGTTGCTTCCCTGCATAGCTAGGCTGTAAGGAGTGGGGGGAAAAGAAGCTCCGCAAAAATTTGCGTAGTTGGCGAAATTGAAAATTGACTTAGCCGTTTTGTTTGCTATTTCACCACCATAACCTATAAGTATCACAGATAATGTAGAAAATAAAAACAAAAAATGGACAAAACTGTATCCTCACAGAGTTTGAAGTCGTGATAACAATTAACTCTGCGAAAATCGTAAACAGTTGGCAAAACTAAAAATTGAGTTGCTATTTTGCTTCCTACAGTTCTTTTTCTGTTAGACACTGCCGCTCAGAAGGGATTTTAGCGTGGAGCAACTCGTAACTGGTATTTTAGGAAGGTAGAAAATTACTGGCATATTAATATACCAAAACACAACATCACTGCCAGGATTTAAAGCGTTTCTTAGGTAAAGCAGAAATATCAACAAACTCAGCATAAAACAAACTCTGCGTAAGGACTTCTGCCAAGTTATCGCTGTCTGAAGTTGTGATATCAAATATATCTAAAAAATTAATGCAGAGTTGCCTATTTGATTTACTAGTTCTTCTGCTAGTCCATCAGTGCCTTGGTTTTAGTTAAAACAGTAACGTGAACTAAAGCTGTACTTCATGAAAATCGTGTACAGTTGGCAAAATCAAAAACCGAGTTGGAAAAATTGAATTATTGATTTTCTGTTAACCTATTGCCACTAAATTTGAATTTGTATTAATGCAGAAACAACTACATTTTTAAATGAAAATTGTTAAAAATTTTAAACTTGTTAATTTCGAGGTCCAAAATTTGACGATAAGAGTTCATAAGATCCCATATTAAAGGCCAAAAGTGACCCAAAGGCCACGAAATGAGGGCAAAAATTACCCTACGGGACCGGTAATTATTTATCGCCGGGGAGGCCGGAGGAAGGGAGGGGTCATGAAGTTTTTGGACCCTCTCAAGGGAGAGGTCAGACATTTTTCAGGTTCCGTCAAAAGGGGGAAGTCTAAAACACACTGACCAACTGGAATAAAAAGTCATTTTTGGACCACAAAAATGGCACTTTCAGCAGTCAAAATTTCCAAAAACGGCTCAGCTTCTGGGGGCAAGCCCCCCAGACCCCCCCGTGCTGTATACAAGGTTTTGAAACTAATAATACTATTACTGGAAGTACAGTTTTTTTCAAAAACTCTATAGAAAAACCTTGGCACCTGGTTTTTTGGCGTCTTCTGCATTTCAGGTGTTGACTATGTTAGGATGTGGTCATACAAGCAAATAGTGTGTTCATCATACTTTTGTAGGAATCTCGACAAAAGATGAGTGTAAAATACTTTTTCGGGGGTGGTCACATAATTTTTGGACCTTAGGGTGATGGGGGGAATCGAGGTTTTTTTCAGGTCTTGAAGGGAAGTCATCGAAAATTTAGTGGTCACATTTTCATTTCCCACCAGTAGTGTATGGTACTAAATTTGAGGGTTAGTATAGGTTTGTAGTATGGTTCCTAACAGAAACAATGCTAAACTTCGGTGTACAAACCGCCTCCGTAACTAATTCAGTACTATTTGAGATTTCAGTCTGTAACAGTTCCAATGCAATTCGTGTTTGAAGATTTCAAATTTTCTCCGTAACAGATTTCAATGCTGAGCGTGAGCCTAGCATAAAGTTGTTGTGTGCAGATTAGTATTGAGCTAACGCTCGCCAATGTTGAGCGCGGCCTAACAGATTTTCAATGCTGTGTGAGCTCACATGTCGTGTTGTGCGCACGATAGCATTGAGGCCGCAGGCTAGAGTTCTGCGCGCGAGGTGTGCCTACCTATACGCTGGAGGAGGGAAAGAGGCATGGAACGTACGTTTGACTATAGTTTTAAAGATATTTTGTTGCGTCCAACTGCTGTCAAACAAAATTGTCTATAAGGAAAGGCAATTTGTTGATAACTATAACGCTTTTTAATATAGATTCTATTATTAAAAATGAATCAGAGACGAGCCAAATGACTCAAAAATATATATTACGAGTAAAAACTAACTTACAGCCTAACTTAAAATTATGGAAGAGAGAAAATGGAAGAATTTTAATAAACAAAAGATAAAGGTAGGACTTTTTTTATCAACGAAGCTAAAGGGTAGTTAAAAATAAAAAAAAAGAGAGGATGGGGAGATAGCCTAAGTCCTTCAAATTGCGTTTAGATTCATTAAAGCTATATCGTTGGGGGCCCGTCACGATGAATGTTGTTTAAAGGATTGTTTTTCAATTCTTTAAAAATACCTTCGGCAATGGCATTGCAATGCTCAGCATCATGATGATTCCACCCGCGAATATGATGTAGCAACCCAATTTCACATTCTAGGCTGTGAAGATAAGTATGTCGCGTTAATAACATACTGATGAACCAGGCGCGGTGCATTCGTACGGTACCTAGTATTAGTTCTTGTAGCCTAGTTTCCGTCATCCCGTTCGGAAAAGACGGGATTTTTAAAAACTTCCTCCTTTCTCACTGATGGAAGTACGTTTCTAATAGGTCTTTCCGCTGCTGGGACATCACCATTTTCATTCAGGTTGTCTGGCGGAGGGTAGCAACCAACAATCTCGTAGTATTGTTCAAACAACTGTTGTTGACGTTGAGCTCCGAGCGCTGAGCGCAATTGTAGAGCGTGATGTTGTTTGAGCCATTTCCGCTTCTTAGTTTTGACAATCGACTGCCATTTGTTTCTCTTACCTTTACGAGAATGCTTCTTCCATTTTCGTGATGTTATAATCGCAGTACTAGTGCTGGGTACGGCTTCAGCTTGTGCTGAAATCGATGGGGTTAGGGCTACTTTTTGTCAAATCCGGGGTGGGTAGGCCTACTTCCGTACCAGTTTGTGATACATCATTCGAATCTACTTCCCCATTGGACTCGTTGCTCTCTTCCGACGAATTCGATAGGCCAAGGCTGGCTATATCACCAATTTCCGAAGTTGTATCTGACTCACCCCTTCCTCTCAACGACGGACTAAGGCTGGCAACGCTATCAATTTGGTCGTTTCCAGAATTCGACTCCACGTCCGAACCGAGCTCGCTTGGCGACGCAGGGCTGTAATCCATGTCACTTAATTGAAAATAAACGGGCTGAATAGATTTTTCCTTTTTTCCACTGGGAACGTAGGCTAAATAATAATAATAAAAAAACAAAAAGAATATTCGTAGGGTACGCCTCTTTCTAGCCTTAAGGCTATGAGCGGCTTCCTTTTTACTTGTCCTAATTTATCTAGAAAAGTTTGCGAATGGGCGAGTGTATTATTTTTTGCTCATTAGTTTTGTGTGTGTGTGTGGGTGTAACGCGTTTCGCCCTTACCCCATGAGCGAAGTAAAGTTATCTTTTAGGCCTGTCGTATTACGTGCTTAGCATTTTCTCATATCAAGCCCCTCACCTCCCAGTTTTTAAGTATATATGCAAAAAATATTCCCACCCAAAAAAATTAGCGTAGATGGAGGCCTGTAGTTTTTTCTTTTAGCCAAGATGCTATATAATTAACCAACACGGGCACGGTCGTTTTTCACGGAGGTTTGGCAGGACGGACCTCTAAGCCCCTCAGGCGTTCTTTTCTGATACTCGAGTCAATTGCACACTCATCCTCCCCTTCTCCTTTAAACGTATTCAACTCCACCTACACCCACGAAATTAACATTACATAATTACAGCGCCGATATTTTATACATGTTGTGGGACAGAAAAAAATAAGCCGCCGCTTTTTTAGTATATACTAACTTCTCGAATCCACCTACACCCAACAAATTAACATCACAATGTTACATAAATATAAGGTTGAGGCAAAGCTTATATTTTATGACTGTCATAGATTACAAAAAAAAAATAAGGCGCCGCTTCTTATCATGCAAGGCTGTTCTCAAACCCACCTGCACAACTGTAATTAGCATAAGAATGTTGTATAATTTCGTGGGAACCACTCAGCCTCCGAAGGCAAAGCATGCATTTTATGCATGACAGGCTACATAACAAAAATAACGCATCGCTTTTTAGCATGCATTAGCCTCAGGCTATCACGCTCTGTTGCCTGATTGGTTAGCTACGTACAGAAAATATGTATTAGCTTTAGGGTTAATAAGCCTCCATATTAGGCAATGAATTCTGTCCTGTTCATTTCATTGGTCAGTAGGCACATTTTTGCGTACGGGCCGTCCATATAAATACCACTCAACATTCGCCGTGCCGCAACCTCAGTTCATTTTCGCTCGAGACAACGAACCAACTCATCTGAATGTAAGTACCGAGTCATTTTTAATAGTAGCCATTCTTAGTTTTAAAATTTATAAAGCTTAATATTTTTTTATTCAGGCCTAGTACGTTAGCGCTGTATTCTAAAATAAGTACGGCTGTTTTTCCCCGTTTCTTGCTATATTTTAAAATAAGCAAGTCTGTAGAGCCCTCGTTTTTCCTTTTCTCACAATAATTAAGAGATTTTTTAGCATGTAATGTTAAATGAACGTGAAGTATTAGGCCTTAGCACTCGCAATGTTATTGAAGTTTTTAACTTTTTTCCTCTTTTTAATAGAAAATATCACCTCTTACCAAACTCAATGGCAGACGTAAAGCAGCTAATGACGAGCCTAAACCCAAAGGTTGATGTAAAACAACGCATTATTTATTTAGGCAATGACGTGTTCGCTCAGGCTTCATCATTCATGAATAAGCCATATATTCACGTCCGGAAAATGATCGTGCCATCTAGCGATTTAAGTCCATCGAAAATAGGCATTACTTTCGATACAATTGCTTGGGAATCCTTTATTCAGCAAAGAGATGAGTTGAACGCCATTTTCTTAAACAAAGAAAGTAATAATGCGTTCACAAAGTCGTGGTCGTTTGGAAAACGACTTAATCTTATTTTGAATCGTCACTCAAATTTTTACAAAACCACGGCGATTTTTTGCCGCGATGACGGTAGAAATATAGTACTCGATCAGGCCCAACTTGCTGGTTTGTTGAACTATCAACATTCTATTACGGAGAGTCTTAACGAAATTGTTGCCAAACTCAACACTTCCCAAGTTTAAAATGCATTTATTTTCTCTCTCTCTTTTCGCAGCTTAATGGCTACCAATTGTTTTGCACTCTCAGGTCTGAATACGTTACGTGTAACACCTGACGCAACTGGCATAAAAATCGTTATAGGCAAGCCGACCAAAAATGTAACGATTACTCAACAGGAATGGATGTCACTTATAAATAAAATATACCATCGCGAGGCCGGACAGCAACTAGATTTGAAGGCTGGGGAGTTGCATTGTAAATTAGTGAGCGAAGATATTATTTCTTTGAGGGCTAGAGACGATGCAATTGTTCTCACTGAATTGGATTTTCTACACTTTTATTATTTACTGCCGGCAGTAAGCGATACAATCGTGGCTCTCCACCGCATAATAATGAACACAATGAGTGGTGTTTCTGACTCTGATACGAAGTCAACGCACGTCCATTCTCCCGCCTTTTCTACCACCCCAGTTACTTCACAAAAGCGGAAGGAAGCCTTTACATCGAAACAAACAAAAAAAATTAAGTTTTGCGCAGAATTCCCTCCACTGAGTGGCATT
This sequence comes from Lithobius niger, assembly GCA_023313725.1. Classification (NCBI taxonomy): domain Eukaryota; kingdom Metazoa; phylum Arthropoda; class Chilopoda; order Lithobiomorpha; family Lithobiidae; genus Lithobius; species Lithobius niger. The sequence continues at coordinate 4,131 of JAHWFP010217466.1, read as the reverse complement.
GAAACGGTGGAAGGAAATAAAATCGAGAAAAAAAGTACAAAATACCAACAGGCCCAAGAAGCGGTACATTCTACCAGTGGCAACAACCTTCTTAACAGACGTAAGCATTAAATCACCACTCACGAAAGTGCTTTATAGCCTAGAGTGCAAAACAGTTATAATTTTTCTTCCTTTTTTCTATTTTTTTCCTTTCTCAGCAGCCTTCTCGCCACCGCATCAACAATGGGGCGGGGGAGGGAAAAATGGCGATGGGAGGGGGGAGAGGGATGGGGGAGGGGAGGGCTCGAGCAAGGAGTCAGATCTCTTTAGCGTCGTAAAAAGTAGAGGGAAAATAAATAAAAAATTCAAAACAACATCGTCAGTTTACGAAGTGAAAATTAAGCCAGTAACTGCCCACTATCTATCACAAAATAAACTCGACCCAGTACAGTACATCGACATTGTATTCGACCAAATTTTCGCCCAAATTTTAGCTTCCACTCACCTTCACGATTTGGTGGGCGTGACTCTCTGCGGAGCCGGATTTGAGAATTCTTTGTTTCTTCCATTTATTAAAAAGCAGCATTTTTTAATTGAGAATTTATTATCATTACTGCTGAAATTGAACCAGTCAGGAAAAAGTTTAGACATTTTCTCAAAATGGGAGCTTAAAGTAACAGTTATTGATGTATCGGATGGTTCTGGAACGTTTCCCAAGAAAAAACAGGCGCGCACAAATGTGTCCTTATGGCTTCAATCAGGACAGAACAAATCCATCATATTTATCAAGAACGACAGCGACAATCTTTGTTTATCTCGCAGTTTGGTGGTTTGTATGGCTCACTGGGATGATCGACCCCTGTACAAGAAATTACGAAATTCCCCACAACTCCAAAAGCAATGCGGGATGGCCCTTCATGAGACCGCTTCGGTCGCTTTACGTCCGGATGGGTATAGCTTAATTGACACGCATGAATTTCAAAACTATTTGTCGACTCTCGGTTTTCAGATCGTGGTATTCGAGAGGATAGGAACTAAATGTCAAATTGTGTACGAGGGCCCACCGGCTCAGAAGAGGATCTATTTGTTTTTACATAGCGCACATTTCGTCGGAGTCCTCAAGCCCCGGTTTCTATTTAACTCACGCTACTTCTGCCATATATGTATGCGACCTTACAGTCACAAAGAACGTCACAGCTGTACAAAAATTAGGTGCCTAAGCTGTCATAGCGCTAAGTACCGTTGCTTCCTGAAGCAGTGGATTCTATGTCCTATCTGTAACCGTCTTTTTCGCAACAGCGCCTGTTTCAACAGACATTTTTCCATCCAGCCCCCCTTTAAGAATACAACTGTGTGCAAGTCTCTTCATAAATGCAAGGTTTGTTCTTTGACTTATCAAGGCGCCCGAAACACATTCCATCACTGTGGAAAAAGACGATGTAAAGTGTGTAAACAATGGGTCCTGCCTGAACACCGCTGCTACATCCAACCATTACCAATGCCAAAAGCGCGCAAGAAACCAGCTCGAATTATAGCTTACGACTTTGAAACGACGCAGAACAAGCGGGTGCTTGACCAAAAGGACAAAGAATTTTTCCTCCATGAAGTGAACCTCGCTGTAGTTAATGTCTCTTGCGAGGCGTGTTTTTCTTCCGACAATTGTGAGTTATGTGGTGAGAAAATCGTGATCTTCGACAATGGAGAGGCTACTTTGGACGAATTTTGTGAGTGGCTGTTTACAACTCATGGCAATGATGCTGACGCATGTGTGGTAGCTCACTCAGCTTCGACTTTTGATTTAGTTTTAATCACGCGTTGGGCGCTAGATAAAGGTGTTAAACCATCCTCGATTATTTACAACGGAAATAAAATCTTGACAGCGACTATAGAAGGACTGCGTTTTATCGACTCTTATAGATTCATGCCACTAAGCCTAGCTAAACTACCAGCAAGTTTGGGCTTGGACGCTTCTGTTCGAAAAGGAACATTCCCTCATTATTTCAACGAGCCCAACAACTATAAGTACGTCGGCCCCATTCCAGACTTGAAATATTACGACGCAGATGCCCTCTCTTCCACTGGCAGAGAAGAATTGTTAAAGTGGCACGCTCAGCAGAGAGACAGCGGCGCCGTTTTCGATTTCAAGAAAGAATTGATCGCTTACTGCGTCAACGACGTTGCTGTTTTGATGGCTTGTTGCGTTAAATTCAGGGAGCTGATTCGAGAAATATGTCCACTCATGGAACCGTTACATATCTGCATATCTCTCCCTCAACTGGCCATGACGCTGTTCAGAACGTTATACTTGCGCAAAAATACCATCTCATGCATCGGGTCGCACGGCCATCACCCTGCCAGGCAGTATTCGAGGGAAGCCATTATGTGGCTCACTTGGGAAGCTACTCAGCGCGATATTTTCATTCAACACGCGGGTAATGGCGGTGAAGTCAAACTCGGAAATGGAAAATGGTCGGTGGATGGTTTCAGCTCGACCGACAACACTGTGTACGAATTCCAGGGCTGCATGACACACGCGTGCCCTACATGTGTGCCGAACCGACTTCAGAAACTTCCATTTAGTCAGCTTTCTGCTCAAGACACGTACGAAAAATACATCATTCGTCGAAAAGCTCTAGAGGAGATATTACAAGTGAAATACATCTGTAAATGGGAGTGCGAATGGTACAAAGATGTGAAAGAAAATCCCGAATTAGCAGCTTTCGTGAAGTCTTTCCCCTCACTACCTACTGTTCTACAACCTCGTGAGGCATACTGCGGAGGGCGGGTCTCCACTTTTAAGCACTTGCATTCCGTTCGGCCGGACGAACAGATTGTTGCCCAGGACGTTACTAGCCTTTATCCGGCTTGTATGCTTTTTGAACGCTTCCCTACGGGTCTACATCAGATCATTACGGAGTTTGGAGGTAACACCGACATTGACGCTTATTTTGGTCTCATCAGAGCTGTTGTACTGGCTCCACGCCGATTATTTATTCCGTCTCTTCCTCTCAAACACAACAAGAAACTCTTCTTTCCCCTATGTAGAAGCTGTTTGGACGATCCCCCTCCACCGCCACACTATGTGTGCAAACACAACGACGAACAGAGAGCGTTCGAAGGCACTTTTGTCAGCCCCGAGTTACAGCAAGCGGTGAAAGACGGTTATCAGATTGTGCGCTTGCTGTGCGTGTACCACTTTCCACAGAGCGAGCAGTACGATTTCGAACACAATGCTGGCGGGGTGTTTACTGGCTACATTCAAACATTCTACACTCAAAAGCTCGAATGCGAAGGGTACCCCAAAGATTGTATTACGGAAGAAGAGAAAAAAAGTTATATCGATCGAGTGTATCAAAATGAGAAGATTGTCTTGAACCCTGACCGTATTAGGGTTAATCCTGGCGGCAGGCTCATAGCGAAGGCACTTCTGAATAGTTTATCGGGCAAGATAGCGCAAAGAGAAGACCAAATATCGACGAAATACTTCGAGGAGGCGGGGGAGTTTTTCAAATTTGTAATGAATGCGCCAGAAAGGATTACTGATGTAGACTTTGAAGGCGATTTAGCACTGGTTAGGTACAGACCCGATACAAATTTGAGCGAAGGGAATGCGGCAGTAAACGTAGTCCTTTCAGCATTTATCACGTGTTATGGTCGTTTACGTCTACTCAAGATATTGAGGGAGTATGAACCCGGACGCCAGCTGTACTGCGACACTGACAGTGTACTAGCCATACGGTATTTAAGGGCCTTACCGGCACCACAGAACGACCT
>JAHWFP010217457.1:0-12786 GCA_023313725.1 Lithobius niger | reverse complement strand
GAGTCGAAATCGAAGAGTGACATCTGTCGGCATTAATTTCTGCGCGTTCCAGCAAAACAATGGCGGTCTCCATGTCGTGTTTGGTGATGCAATAATTAAATTGTTGTATCGGACGTACGTAACGTATTCTTACTGCAATTCTTGTGTTTAGTTATTGCGTAAATAATCCAAAAGTAAATCATGCATGTCAAAATGGATGTAATTGCCCTTTAAACATTTCCTGTTAAGATATTGTGGTAAAATAAAATGTATTCTTGTGCTTCTGTGTTAACACCTAGAGGTTAATTAAATTGGGCTACTCTTTCTGCTCTAAGTGAGCCATAAAAACAATAAAAACTGGTAAAATGTGTCGAAAAATCTCCTTCCTAAATTTTTGGTAAATAACCTGGAAATTAGCCTCAATTACTATGGAAAAACTGGAAAACTTAGGGAAATTATTTCAGTATTTTGGTGGGAACCCTGTAATAACTTCAGGCATTAAAGTCGTACATCTTTGCGTCTATCTGGGATTGGAAAACATTTGCAAGCATTTCTGCAGTTTTGTATGTTGGTAGTTCTACAACTGGACCGCAAGTGCGGTAAACGGGCACTTGGTCTTCCTTACGAAATGTAACAGTTATTTGAGTGGCAGTGATTGTGGGCGCTCCAGTGAACAGTCGCATTAGACTCCCTAAACCAGATGGCGACAAAGACCTGATGTATTGCTTCAGAAACTTAAAAGCGTTGGCCTCTGCTGCATTTGCCGGTTCTACATGCAACATCTGGATGAAGGTTTGGGCTGTTGGAATCTGAGTTTCAAGTTTACTAAGGACCTCTTTGACCCTTGGAATGCTACGAAAAACACTCCGTGCCCCTTTGAACATGTTATCAATGACACATTTCGGGCTTTGGATAAAACAGGTTCTTGCAATACGCGTCACAACAGATTTAACGTTTCCTCTAGTGGGTAAAGAAGTGCTGTTGTAGACGTCAAGAATGTCTTGGAAATGTTCCTGCTCATCTGGGTCCAGTGTTCCGAGAAGGGCCTTTTCATAAAGTGACTTCTCATATACGGACAAATTTGCCAAGAAGGAGGAAAGTATTAGTTTATTTGAAGCTTTCCCATAGCCACATAGGCAGGATACCACAAAGGCTATGTTAAGACCTTGGGGCAGCAATTCATAGTCAGTGTAACCCTTGGCCATTATTCTACCAATAATTTGCCAGTCGCAGTCTGTCATAGTATTAGATACCTGTAGGACTTTTGTCTGTAGACCACTTCCAAATTTTGCCTTCATTTCAGTCCAAAACGATGTCAGAACTTCCCGAGCAACTCCACCAGCATCTTGACCAGGTTCACCTTCTATCACAAAAGTAACGCTCTCCGTACACTTTGCTGGGTCCTTGAATGCACTCAGCAAGTCTTCTTTTATGGAGTGCCTCTTTATGCGAATCACTCTGAAATTAAAGAGAATTCAAAACGTTATCTTTTCTGTCAAAAAAGATACAAAATGCATTAATGTGGTTCATACATAAATGGAATGAATGCAATGTTAAGGGCCCCGCCAGAGAGTTCGGAATATTTAATACTCTGCTGGGCCGCTGAAACACTGCAGATGAAAAATTTTAACATTTGTGCAGGATATACGATTACTACAACCCTTCGTTAGGTTAGCAGGCTAAGCATGTGTCGGTTTCAGTATTTTCATTAGAGTTTGTTTGCAGGTTGTTTGGCTGCATACTTACGGTGCCAAGTATGGTTTTGGTTTTTCGCCAAATTTTTGAATTTGAAACACCACTATTTTAGATAACACGAAGTAATCTCTCGATCACCTATGCCCAAGTCATGCTGTTGGTCCCGATGGCTTCTCCACCTTCTTTCTTAAGCAAATTAAACTGGAGGTTTATGACGCCGTTACACTCGTTTTAAAATTATCATTTAACCAGGGGAGGATACCTACCATCTGGAAAACTGCAAATATTGTTCCAATATTTAAAAAGGGACAGGCATTTGATCCACACAACTATCGGCCAATTGCACTTACGTCTGCTGCAAGTAAAATTATGGAACATATCGTTCGTGAGGATATGTTGGCTTACTTGGAAAAACTTCTGCACCAAGACCAATTTGGCTTCTTACCCAATTTGGCAATGCTTCAGCTACTTTTAACCCTGGACAACTGGACTCCTGCATTAGACCTAGATGTTCATACGGATGTTATCTATTTTGACTTCCAAAAACATAGTGAACCTCAAGTGAACCTGTTGATGGAGTGGTTAAGACCGATACACTATGATTTAATCCTTCTTAAAGTTCGCTATCACCATCTTTTGGCAATTTCTGTTAAGACCACACATAATTACGCACATGCTGCCTAGTTTGAAATAGCTTTTTGGTAGATATAGCCCAGCTACTTTAGGTTAGATATAGCTAAAACCTAGAATTAATTCAAAGAAAGCTGAAAGCTGGCACATAAGTAGCTATCAATGGTATATTAAATACACTAAAAGTTCCCTGGGCTAAGACACTTTCTTCATCCAGTATTATTAGGAAAAGGGCGTAAGTGATGGCGTATGGTTGCGCAAGTCTATTTGCATTAATCTGATGATTTTATTTAGGTAGTTTTCGATGGTTTTTTTGTTCTTGCAACTTTACAAACACCTTTTGACATATAAAAATATACCAACAGGCTTTCAGTCGGTTGCTAACTGCAAATTGTGGCACAAGCTGGCTAATATTGGCTTTTGTGATACACTCAAGTGGCTCGACGTCGTCTTATCGGATCGTACCCAGAGGGTCGTAATTGAACAAACACTGTCGACCGCACGAGCTGTTGTTAGTGGGGTGCCTCAGGGATCTGTTCTGGATCCTCTTTTGTTTGTTATTTTCGTGAATGACCTCACTAATAACGATACGACACTGGACAAACCTAAACTCCAATTTTGTGATGACTTAAAATCGCAAGTGAAGTAATTTCTGAAGAAGAGCACATGCTGCTTTCAAGAGCACAGCCTCCGGTTTCAAAACTCCCATCCCAACAAATCTATAAGGTTTGCAACATTTATAAAGGTTCGACTTAGTGTAGGAAAACATCAACACACAGGAAAGCCAACACACAGCATTTACTGTAGGGGAAGCCACGTTTGTTAGGCATTAACTCATGCCTACGTAATTGTTGCTACTTTGAAATTGTTGATATTCGGATCCAGGATGTATGGCCCTTTAACTTGTTGCCTAGCAATGGTTACATATTCCGACCCTCAGGTTGACTGGCACTGCTCCTATATGACTGGAAGAGTTAAAATGTAAAGTAAAAAGCTGTTAAGGTTAACTAGTCATCTCAACTACAATTTTTTTTCTTCACAAATCGTAAAAGTCGACGAAAGGACGGTTAAATTCATCACTTCGGTTCAGTTGTGGCTCTCGAAAAAAACTGAAAGCCATAGTTTAGTAACCAAAATGTACATCCCTGTAGCCTAGTAGGCTAATTTTTTTAAGTTATTTGTGAACGTATCGTGACTAATTTTATTGCATTTTTTCAACTTTTAAAAGCCGTACCCCCCTGTTCCTCTCTCCTTATTTTTGCGATCCCAGTTTGGCGGTATACCCGTCATGTAAATAGAATAAAACTACTGAAGAAAGCAGCTAACAAACAATTAAAAGAAAATTTAAAAAACCTTTTTTAAATGGCATAAATTTAAATGGTGTAAATGGCGCCCTGGGGAAAGTTGCGATAGTTCTCAACATGTAGGCTACCATATATGGTAAAAGAATAAGAAGAGAGATCTGGGTTAATGGTGGTCAAACGTAACCGTAATTATTATAAAAAATGTATACAACCTTGGAATTTCATCAACTAGGTCTGCTTCTCTGTAAGGATGGTCATCGGTCACATTCTCAATTATCTCTTCATTTCTGTGAGCTGAATTGTGGTCTGCTTCACGGAATACCTGAAGGAAAATGGAACCAATTTTAAATTTACAGTTAGGTAAATGTGTTAGCAAAACAATGTGGAGAAGGCTACCAATTCCCTCCAGCCCTTCAGTTTCATGTGATTGACTGGGGGGTAAAAAGTGAAGATAACCAGAACATGCACAGTGAAATAATTAGTGAAACAAAAATTAAGCTTTTGAGATTTAGCTATGTCACATTGCAGTGGCTCCAGATATGCATTGTCTTGCTCACATGGCAAACAAGAACCAGCAAACAAGGTGTGCCCCACCTTGCATAGGGCGTTTCGAGGTGCATTGCAGTCCACTTTAGGCTGGGTGTTGGTCTGTAATGGGGTGTGGTTCAGCAATGAAGACTGGGTGAGTGATGAAGACTGCGTGAGCGATATGATGCGTGTGAGGAGTGAAGACTGTGTGAGTGACGAAGACCTGGTAAGTGATGAGGTGTGGGTGAGCAATGAAGACTGGCGATGAGCGGGGGACCTGAATGGATGATGTAATATTGCTCTGAGCTTACAACAGGGATGTTGATGGAGTGTTCAAGACAGATACACTATGATTTAATCCTTCTTATAGTTCGCTATCGCCATTTTATAGTTCGCTATCGTCATGACACATAACTACACACATGCTGCGTAGTTTGAAATAGCTTTTTGGAAGATATTTCCAGTCACAAACAATTAGAAAATAAAGAACCCACAATTTTACATAATACACAGGCATGCAAGTTAATTAAAAAAAAAAACTATTGAGATTGAAGTGCTGCAGAATAGCTGAAGCGCTTAAACTAAAGAGGTTATCTAAAAACAACCAAATCTGTAAACTTACACTTGATTCAACATCTTTTAGTGGGCGTATGTATAGTGCCGAGCCTTTTAAATTCCCTTTATCCTTTATAGTCTGTGGATTGTTAACCTCCGATGCCAAAAGCTGTAAAACTCTATCGGCACCTAATCTCATGTAGGCTAATGGAATCCCTTGCAGTTTGGGGAATTTTTTCACTAGAAAGTCTTGCATTTGATTTTCGGACAATCCAAGGGGAATTGCGATCGGCTTGTTGCCTGCGCTGGCATGTCCTGGGAGAAAACACCAAATTAGAATATAATCCATTAAACAAAAAACAAAACAAAAATTACAAATAAAAATTGACATTGGATCAGATCAAGTGGTGTCTGTCAATCCCGAGCTCCAACCCACAAATACACATACGTCAACAACATGATGTATTTATTTACTTCGTGTAATTTTTTAGTGGAAAAATCATCTTTTAGTTGCCGACGATATACATTACCTGCCTTTCTAGCATATCCTTCCTATTGCACGCTCAAACCCTACCGAAATTTGTTGTCCTTTGGTTTCCTGTTTCCTGTGCTCCTGTTTCTGCTTTGGTTCATTCCTCTACTTTGGTTACTGCGGGGGTTTATTTAATAGTGCCTGCCTAGTTTGTAGCTCTCCATTTGCTCAAGGGCCCCTGCGCCATCGCCTTCTTTGCCATAACTATGTCTTGAACTTGGATTCGATGTTCTGGGACCATCTGGGCCCAGTCCACTTTCCCAAGCTGTTCCCATCTCCCTGTAACCAACCGAATCGGACGTGCCGTTTTTTCGCTTCTAACGCTGCGATCATTCGCTGTTCTCGCTAATGCGGTGTGCTGAGGGTGCGCCTGCACAAGTTTGGGCCCACTGAATTGCTCGACAACCTTCCTGGGTCCTCCTTGTCATCCTTCTAACCTTTGACGTTCTCTGCAATCGGCACCCTTTGTCTAAAGACAGTGAAGACGGCGCCTCCTATCAACTACAGGCAGGCCTGGGTCCTCATTTTCACTCTTCATCGCCGACTGTCGTGTCCGACCGCACCGGTTCCACATGGTCTCTGGGCTCCTGCTCTTCAGTCACCAACATTCTTCCCTTCAAAAACGAGCCAATGCTTCCAAGCACTGCGCACCTTCATTTTAACACCACTAATTTTTCGGACCCTTTGGCCGATTGTCCCAGTCCTCAACTGAGGGGATGCCTTCCGGGCCATTCGATGTCTGACGGGGCACGTTGGTATTTAATTCATGTCACCCTTTACTTCTTTTGCAAATAGGATATTATGTTAGTTTCTATAGCCTATACCATGTTTATAAGTCTAAGACACTCAGCTGGCCTTAAGCCCTTAAAGTGAGCTCATGTGGTATCTGAGTAGGCCTTGGGTTGACTGGTCAGTTGCTTGCCTGACTGATAGCAGGCCATGGTATATTGGGTAGTTACTTCTGAGATGAAAGCATGGAAGGTTGACTAGAGAGTAGATAGCAGTGCTGGAGAGGATCACATGGACTGTAAACTAGATAAGTGTTATTGCTTTATGTGTAAACCACAATTGTTATGAGTGGAATAAATAATGCTTTCTTCATCAAGCTGGCTGGTTCTGTGTTAATTCAGACATTAATAAGGTGTATGTAAATGAGCCATCATCACTGGAATTAAACCATTCACTCCCTAGCCATTAATGTACTTTAGGTATCTCAATTATGAAAGTGGATATATCTCAGTTGATAGATAACCGACAAATATGGTAGCAAAGTGTGGTTAAAAAATTTTGTTTTGGAAAATGAGAAATGGCAAAATGGAAACTTAGTAATGCCGAATTTGCATAAGTAGGATTATGGATCGGTCAACCCAATGATAGTGTTATGAAAATCTACACGTGGTCTTTAAGAAAATTTATGCTAGGAATAAGCAAGGTTTTTTCTCACATGGTTGGGATGTGGTTGATATTTTATGCAACCAATATTAAGAGAAATTCTGGAGCCCAATTACTGCAGTGTACAGTGCAGACAGGTGGCAGAAAGACATGGCTGGTAAAGTCTGTTCCATAGCTATTCCAAAATTAAATCAAAATAATTATGAGACGTGGAAGCGGAACTGTAAATTCCTCCAACAAGAGAAGGGAATTTGGAATTTAGCAAATGGCATCGAACCAGAGTTGTGTATCGGCAGCCGTTGCTGGCGTTTGAGCTGCCACCATCCTGTGCTGATGCGCCGGACGTTTGTGGGTAGACCAGGCAGACGCCATTGATTGAAGACTAAGGTCATCGGCCCCAGCTCGGCGCCGGTATGGAGTGGTGGACTGTTCCTGGGCCCGTGGCGGATGTCCTTACAGAGGAGCTCCCAAGAAGTTCGAGTCAAGTCCAGACTGTATTATTATAGGCCAATGTGCGCATGCATGCCATGACGTGCATTGTAGTCATGGTGTCATGCTTTGTTTGTCATGCATGGTTACCATTGGTATTATAATCATTCCATTCCAATTCCTCCAAACTGCAACACGTAGGAGTGAAGTCTTAATTTGTACGCCTTTTGGACCACCAAATATTTCGATCTTTTATACCAAAATTATTCTGCAACATACGTAAGTCTATGTATTTACCACCAATACTTTTCCCTAATCTTTAAGTCCAGCCAACCGCCAATGTAAAACCGCAAGGGTTATTCCGTGTGTAAGTCGGGCGAGCATGAAATTGCAACCTCCACCGCAATAAAAACCCAATGGAACCAAATAACCAGCGTCATTTTTACAGGCCAAGCCATAACATCAACTACCACTGAACACCTGTCAATACAGTTGAATCCAGAGGCATCCCCAAAACAACACGACAGGTGTCTGATCTCTACAGACTGAGTAGGACTTGTTCGATAATATGCTTAAATATTGAGTCAATAATGCATGATGTCCTTGGGGATGTGTCAGGATGCGCACGAGGTCTGGGAATTACTGCAGGGTAGTTTTCAACTAGTGTCCAGGGCCAGAGACTAGTTTTGTCCGGTTGCCAAATGCTGATTTTTTACCTAACCTAAAAAAATTTCTTTTGTGCAGAGATGTTCTACAATATGTCCCTACTCCAAATCATAATGATGCCACCTTGGCACCCTTGGGGAATTCAAGATGGCGTCCAAAAATGGCGGCACAAACGGTTTTTTTTTGCTTCTGGCATCTAAACCGTTCATCCGATTGAAAATAAACCAGTTACCATTTATGTTTAGAATATAATTTCCTTCAAAAAAGGTTCTATTCATATTTTTGGTAAAATTACTCCTCCTAGCCTAAATTCGTTATTTAAGTTATTTTAGGCCGTTTACGCATGTTACGTACAACAGTGCATAATGTGTGTTACAATTCCTGATTTTCAACAGCTACTGTACCCGTTCTAATTCGAATAAATGGACGTGATTAGGCTTATATGAAAGATGAAGATTTTAAAACAACAAGACCCAACATTTTAAAACTATTTTCCTACTTTTTAAAACTATTTATATTAATTAGGAGCTAAGCTACGGCAGTTCACCTACGTTGTAGCGCTGTACTTTTCGCTCTATTTTACCACAAGTTCCATCTTTAAACTGCTGCACCACCCATTCTAATTCGGATAAATCAACGTAGTTAGGCTTAGATGAATTCCAACAAGTGTAATTAAAACGATTTATATTAATTAGGAGCTAAGCTACGATGGTTTTTCTACAGTGTGGCGCTGTGAATTTTATGCTATTTTACCACAAGTTCCATCTTTAAACTGCCGTAGCTCAGCTTCTAATTAATATCAATTGTTTTAATTACCCTGTGTTGGAAAATATACATTTTCATCTTTCGTCTAAGCCTAATCACGTCCATTTATCCGAATTAGAACGGGTAGTGCGGCAGTTTAAAGATGGAACTTGTGGTAAAATAGAGCGAAAAGCACAGCGCTACAATGTAGGTAAACTGCCGTAGCTTAGCTCCTAATGAATATAAATAGTTTTAAAATGTTGTAAAATATACATCTTCATCTTTCATCTAAGCCTAATCACGTCCATGTATCCGAATTAGGACGGGTACTGCAGCTGTTTAAAGTCAGGAACTGTAACACACATTATGCACTGTTGTATGCAACATGCATAAACGGCCTAAAATAACTTAAATAACGAATTTCGACATGAAGGATAAATTTTACCAAAAATATGAATAAAACCATTTTTGAAGGAAACTTTTGTTCTAATAGAAACCGGGTAATGTGGTCAGGACTTGACGTTTCTTTTGGCTGGGTTGGATAAAGTGTTGGGTTTCCTATAGAGACGTCCAAATGTGGGGGAAGGGAAGGAATTGGACCACGGAAGAGGGTGTCTGATTCGTGCAGAGGTGTGCAGAGGTTGTTTTAAGATGAGTTTTGTCGAATCGTTGCGATTTGGAACGGTGCTGAGGGCGATGAGGCGAAGCAACAGAAGGGAGTTGAAGAGCGCCTTGGTGAGCCAGTTGAATGAATGAAAAGTAGCAAATGAGGCTTTCTTTAATATAGTTTGTTCCACATTATGTTTTCAGAAAACTGACTGGGTGACGACTTGTTTTCTTCCACTAAGAGTGCAAAAACTGGTGGATATCACACTTGTACACTCAACAAAGTTACTGTTAGAGTTTACGAATGGGATAATTACGGATTTTTTGCACTCGTAATGGAAGAAAACGTGACATCATGCAGTCAGTTTTCTGAAAACATAATGTGGAACAAAGTATAGCTCGGTGATCGGTGATGAGAAAGTAAAGGTGTTTGGCTTGTGTGTGGCTGGATTCGATGGAGAGGCTTTCGCAGAGGGCGGCGATAGCTGTGCCGTGGACATTAGCTCGGGAAGCGGCACGGAGACCCATTCTTAAAATTTTGTCATTCTCTTTGAGTACAGCAGAATTAAGACACTTCGACTCTTTTTGTAATGTCTAGGGCAGTTTTGAAGTCCAATTTTGCCTCGGCAGTGAGGAATTCCGATTGATGGCATCAAGTCGAAGTTTCGTGGATTTGCAGTCCGGTCGCCAAAGGAACTAAAGAACTAATTTTCTCAGCCCGGTCTAGGAGGGGATGGGTCTTTGTCGAGTTCCAGGGGTTCACCTTTGCCGAGGAGAGAGAGACACCATTGCGAAAGAGTTGTTTAAAGTGTGGTGGATTGACCAATTTTGGTCCGTTCTTTTAAATTGCGTTCACGAAGTCCGAAACCGAATTCAGTGGTGAGGCCCCTATTCTTTGTGGGTGCAAAACCCGGTGGACCAGGTTTGTAGAGAAGCAATCCGGGATGATGCATTCAACAGTTTTGGGCAGGTCGTAGAGCAGCATCGATGTGGGGTTGTTATAAGTTTGAAAAGAGTCTTCGAATTGATTGTTGGGATGGACGTCAAAGTTGACTTGGCATTGATGCGATTCGTTGTCTTCGTTGTATTCTAAGGCGGATGTCCACTCGAAATTTTCTTCTTCGGGGATAGAGGCCGAGGTTTGAATGCAAGGGGATGATGACAGTGCGAGCGGCCTACCAAAGATGGCTTCAGCGACCAAAGGAGCTTGAAGGGTGCGATGTTTCTCAGAGGCGGTCACCGGAGTGGAGTGCTTTCGTTTTCGGCTAGAGTCGTTGTCGGAGGAGGTTAACTATTCTTGAGTATAGGATCAGCTGTGTGAGGAAAAGGTGGTGCTGGGGCCAAAGGTTTGCCCTTGTAATTGAATTCTCTAATGGCTCGATCCATGAGTTCGTGAATTTCAATGCCTAGAGCTGACGGGATGTTGAAGCGGCGGTTCAGTGATGAGATGAGTGCTGGGATAAGCGGGATGAGAGGTGAAGTGGGCGAGTCTCAGTTAACCTTTCGAGCTTTTGGGTCTTGTCCTTCAGTGTTCGGGACGCAGGTCTTTTGGACGAAGGCCAATCAGCAGAAGGGTCAGAGCGTTTCTTGTCATTCTTCTTTGGACGAAGCGAAGGTGAAGAAGGACATTGGGCACACTGGGCGGGTGATGCTGAAGATGGAGTGGTGGCCGAAAGCACAAAGGACGACGAAGGTTGTCAATGCGGGTAGGGCGAATGGCAGACAACAAAATCGGGGATGATCGGAGGAGGCCTTGCTGGTGGAGACGGAGGTCCTGGGCGTTGCCATTGAGTCTTTTGGTTGAGCCGTGAAGCCGAAGGCGAGGTATCTTCTTTCGGGCAAAGGTGAGATCTTCCGGCTTTCGGCGAAGGTCTTGCATCTTGGGCGAAGGTTGATTGAAGTGAAGCGGAAGAAACAGAGCTACCGTCTTGAACGGGAGCGTGAGGAAAAAAGATGGCGAAAGATGGCGGGTCGTCTCACCCGAAAGCTTTTATAGGAGAGCTGCGCATGAAGCAGGCACAGTAGGGTTGGGGGAAGGGGGGGCATTGAGGCTTAACGGCGCGTCGACAGGCAGGAGGGTTGCACAGCTGCCGTATCTTGACAGAGAAAAACACCCAAGGGAGACAACAATAATTCGGGAACTGAAGGCAAAAATTTAGTTTGTGGATATTTTTGTGCCGGTAAATAGAAACGGATATTAGGTTAATAATAAAGGAACGTATTTAAATTAACATGACTAGGATATTGTACTAAATTTAATACGATGGATATAATTTAACATGTAGAAATAACTGTAAATGCATTACTTGCTTGCACATACAAGTTCTTTTGAAACTTCGTACCTGTACAAACAACAACTTGTACAATAAAGTACCATTATTATTATTATTACCGACCATCAAGAAACAATAGAAATGGCCCATTATACCGGCACGGAAAAATTCATATGGTTAAAGAAATCTTGCATTTATGTCTCCGCATACGTTTAATGAATTACCCCCAGGGCTAAGAAAAATAAATAATAAATATAAAGTTAAAAAAGAAATTAAAAATTGGATCCTTCACCCTCGTGTACTAAAATACAAAACACATGTTTGCTACTGCAAATATTTTTATACTTTGGGTTACTTTATTTTCTAAACACGTAATGTACTTTTTTGTAATTTTTCAAAATGTATCCTTGCACACACTAATTCTTACGAATTTCGTGCAATTTGTTACACCGTTTAAATAAAATTATTATTATTATTATTATTATTATTATTATTAATACAGTGCAGTAAATATATGATGGATAAATTACAAAGTATACAAAATAAAGCAGTGAAAATACTTTTCAAATAAATAAATTCAGAGGAAAAAACAAAGGAATTGCTTGTTAGGAATACAATTTTAAACATAATGAGGTTAAAAAATTCGGTCATTACTAAAAAATATTTTTTCAAAGAAGCATTTTGCAATAGATGTTAAACACTAGGTCGTTAAATAGAACGAAAAGAAAATTCACATTACCGAAAATTAGAAATGAATACGGCAAAAAATTTCGGATTATTACATTGCAAATACATTTAATAACTTGGACGAAGGTTTCGATAAGTGTAGTACGTTTAGAGAATTAAACAGAATAACAATAAACCCATTAATGACAATAGAATTGAGATAGCACATACAATCAGGGACGACACTAAGGGGGGGGGGGCGAGGGGGGCGCCCCCCCCACCACATTTTTGCCTCCCCCCGGTGCCCCCCCCCCCCCACTCATCAGATCAAAATCAAACGTATAAACGAAGAAAATAAAAATATTCTGGTTATTCATTAAGAAAACTACGTTAGTTCCTTTCACAGCGACAGGAAAGACTTGAGGTTACATCAATAGAGCCCAGTTGTTACTGTGAGATTTGAAAAATCATCTTTTTTACAGCTGAATTAAAAAATGTTCCCAAAAAATGGGGTTAAGAACGCTCGGTGTGAGAAAGAATTGCAAGAGTGTTATTTTGAATTTTTTTTTGGGAGGGGGGGGCGTGGACGGGGACCACTAAAGTAGAATTCTTCGGTTCGCCTCCCTGGCTAAAATTGCTGCCCGACTGCCCCCCTCCCCCCAATAAAGTGATTCTAGCGTCGTCCCTGCATACAGGGGCTTAGATCCCCTTCGTGCGTCTCCATTTGTATTATAAGTTTTGGCTTTTGTTTTCGTATTAATTTATATTAATTGTATTAATCATCATT
>JAHWFP010217454.1:0-12710 GCA_023313725.1 Lithobius niger | reverse complement strand
GTTGAAGGGGCTGGGAGGGGGAGGATGGAGAGCGGAAGTCTGGTATTTAAACTAAAAAAAAAAAACAGGGCTTTCGAAAGTTTTCTTTCGGAATATAACAAAAAAAAAACAATATAGCGGAAAAAAAAGCACACGTGCAATGAACTTAAACAGATGCAATTTTCTTAATTCTTCATTTGATTATTTAAACTTAAAAAAAAACCTATTTTTATCCGTTTGCGTTTTAACAATTAAAGTGAAACTTTAATCATATACACTTTTTTTACGGCACACTTGACGTTTTTGTTTTGTAATCTTGTTCTAGCATCATGCTATCTGCGTCTGACCATGCATCATTTCATTCACACTTCGAAAAATGATTTAAGCACAGGAGTCAGTTTTTACGACGTTTCACCTCTCAGTTCGGAGTCGTTTTCAAGACTAGTAAGAACAGTCAAATGTAAAACAAAATTATTATCCACGAACTACTCATTGCAACTCAAATGAAAGCATTGATTTAAAAGAAAATAAGCCTTTACAATTCTAATGCAAGGAGGCGCCGTCATAAGTGTCCAAAAGTAAGGGCCCAACGGAGCAAACACCACAGGGGGTCAATGCACAAGGGTCCGCGGTCATAAGGGTCCCACCGTAATGAGACCCGTCACAAGAGTCCACCGTCATAGTAGTCCAACATAGATCAGCCATAAGAGTCCAAAATCACGCCCACCCAATATCCAGTAGCCAAAGGAGTCCTTGGTCAAAAGGGTCTATACGAAAACAAACGTTTGATAAAAAAAAAAGGCTCCAAAGTGTTGACTAGTCACAAGAGTCCAATCATCCGAAGAAGGGTGCCGTCACAAGGCACCAGAATCATAAGGCCCTCCCGTCATAAGGGTACCGTCACTAGGGTCCAAGCACAAACACCGTTGTAAGGGTCCAAACACCACAGACTTAAATTACGTTACGTGGTAGAAAAAGTTTGATTTTTTAGTCGTCTGTCTGCTTGAATGTTGAACTGATCGGTAACTGGATAGGGAACTTTGGTAAAATCAGTGGCAAACCTTTACACATGTTCTTGTATACTTTTACAGTCAAGCCAAGCCAATAAAAGGTACGCATCAAACATGAAATAATTTAAACAAGCGGCTACAGCGACTGCCTAGTTGCACCGGTCTTCTGTACAGTTCCTCCACTTCCAATGTTGAGGCGCACACCTCTATCATGCACTACAACAGCTATCTCTATTATACTAATCTAAAAGCAGTGCCATCACAATTGCCGGTTTAAAGTGTGTTAGCTTTTAGGCCTGTTTTACATTTTAGGCGTAATTGTCAGCTTTTAGGCCTAATTTTAACCAGCAGTTTTAATTTCGTAAGTAGCAGCTAACGGAGATATGGATTGCATAGTAAGCCTATTCATTTTTGCAACACGGTGCGCCTTCAGGCACACAGTTACAGTGTTACAACGTAACGCGCAACGTAGCCTATATAGATTAGTGGTAGTTGGGAAGTGACGAGAGAAACGCTGTTGATGAAGTCAACAGCGACTCGTAGCAACTTGTTGTTGCCGTGGTAACATGATTTTAGGCCTAATTTTCATTTTTAGGCCTAATTTTAAATATGCATTTTTAATTTCGTAAGTAGAAGATAGGCCTAATGGAGAATTTGGTTCGCCGGTAAGCCTATTCATTCATGCAACATTGCGACGAGGGAATTTAAACGAAGCTAAAATCCATGTTTTTATTGAGGATTTTAATTTAGGATTTTAATTCGCCGATCAAATGTTATTATTTAATTTAGTTACATCGAAGAAGTCTTTTACCTCTGAGGAAGTAATGATGTTTTAATTTGCCATGTTATTTAACTAACTTCTGACACTGAATCTAACGTTGTAAACAAAGGTCGTCAATATCTGGTACCGTTGCGAAGTTGAAAAAGCGACGGACGGACGGACGAACAAAGTCGTTGCAATAGTCTTCTCAGCCGGTACGGCTGTACAGAAGACTAAAAAAGACGAATAAACACAAGCACTATCTTCGACGATGGTTCTTTCCCTAATTCACCAAGCAAAGGCTAAGGTTAGTGTGTGTTTTTATCTATCCTCAACTCCCCGTCACTCAGGAATGTCCTAGTCTGCTTCCCTCCTTGGCCTGACCATGGACTCATATGACGGTGGCCTCTTATGACTAACGTTATTTGGACTCTTGTGTACAGGACTCTTGTGACAGTGGATTCTTATGACGGGGTTATAATTGGGGCGTTATGACTGACCATTATGACCACGGATCCTTACGACATTGGGCTACTTGGGCTTTATTGTATTGGGACTCTTGTGACTTTAGCTAAATATTTTTAAGGGGCGGTATCGATGTTAGGACTTTATGTCTTTGGACACTTGACACTTGTGATTGTGGACTCTTGTGGAGTATTCTCCTATGGTAGGAAAAGAAGTAACATGGGTTCTGCCCCCAGCATAGTAATGACACTTGACACTTAATTGCAAGCAAGGTTGTGGACACTAGTTTATTGCTGCATAGTCTTTAATAACACTGAAACGTCATGTGACGCAACACGTCACTAGTATGGTAGTTCAACTGTTACATAATTAACACAAGATGTATGGCACACTGCTGTAGGCTAAGTTAGAGTGTTAAGCTGGGTTTGGGGTTAACATTAATGGAACTAAAGAATGCTAAGTATGACGCCACAAGTAACGACGCCACAGACAAGGGCGTTGTGACGACACTCATATGACCATGGACCCTTACTTACGCAGTGGAGTCCTGTGACGCTGTCCCGAATGTAAGGATAAAAAAAACAAAAACAAAACAAAAAAAAACAGCACGCTATCATAATTCAGGAGTAGAAAAGTGTTGGCTGTCAAATCTAAGAGAACAAACTCACCCTGCTATAACTGACTCTCCTCTATACGTTGTTTATTTTTTACCCCACAAACCGCCTTGCAGTACAAATCGAGTTTTCACTGACAGACTGAATTAGTCTCTCAGTACACCTCTACTATTGCCTGAAAACGTTTCCATCCACAAGCGCACCCCTATAAAGTGCATTCGATTACCCACGTTCCTCGTTTGGAGGGTATCTATATAATTGAACCCCTAATGAATGTCCAACCATCCGTTCGAAGTGTGTGTGCGTGACCGCTCTGAGAAATTTGACAGGTAGGGTTTTAGAGGTGTGCGCCAATAAAACATTCTTCGCTGGCGGAAAAGATCAATTTTTTCGCGGCGCTGGCGGCATAAATCGTCGCGCCGATATTCGGAGGGAACCGGCGACGTGCAGAAATTTCAGCCGGTGTTCCCGGAAAGTAGGCCTGCTTGACGCATCCTCTCCCCTCCCAAAAAAATCTCCTTTCCCCCAATAAAAAAATGTTTTCTTAGAGCCAGTTTACGCTGCATCACTTCGATTTAAGCCAAGCTAATCGAGGGACATAGGACATGTAGGAAAATTTAATTTTTTTTTTATAAAATGTTTTCACCTGAAGGACGCTTAGTGACAAAAGTGGATCTCTGTACTTATATTTTCTACTCGAGTTGCTATTATTACTTTTTTTTTCTAAATTTTATATTCCAGCGTTTTTGGCGGAGCGGAGAGAGCGTAGCGTAGCCTATCACGGACATCGAACTGCAAAATGTTGATTGGTAGCAGTGGCGTAACAAAGTGTCTCTGGGCCCATAGGCAAAATTTACGGTCGTACCCGCCCCCACCTGTGACCCCCCCCCCCCCCAAAAAAAAAATCTTTGACCTTTTCGACTGTCTTGGTCCAAATTATACACATACTGTAGATTGTTTGGTTTATGTTACCCGAACAACCAACAACTTTTCAGTCCAAAAAAATTACTTCGTAAGGCAAACAGACGATAATGTTTGAAAAAATTTATAAAAAAAAAATATGCATGCGTAGCATTTTTTAGCCACTTAACTGTCGAATTATTGTAAGCTTTGCTTAGTAGCTACATTATTGCACTTGTTAAATGGGAATTTGGACTGCTTATAACATTATTGTACTATGAACATGAAATTTGCATACCGTAGTTACGGTAATTCACTACTTGAGGTTCTTACGGCGATACTTTCGGCATGTTTTTTTTCAACGCAAAAATCTCAGTGATTTTGTCCAGATCCATATTTCGGCGCCTGGAGGATCCCCGAGTTCAAAGGCCCGTAAGCAATGCTTACCTAGCCTACCTGAGTAGTAAAGGGCACCGGTCCAAGCTATATTGTGCTAAACCCTAACAGAGTCCCATGCTTTTTCAATAGCACATTTGAATTTTGGGAGGGGTGGAGCGTGCATCTGGGGTGTGTGCAGGCCCCTAGTCGTGCCTGCAGTAGCCCTCAGGCCCCTAGCCGTCGATGTGCGTTGGTTGACCGGGATAATTTACCTTATCCCGGGCGGCTAGTAGGTAGTGGGCAAAGAGCCGTCGATGTGCGTGGTTTGTACGGGATAGTTGAGCCTACATCCCGGCTGGTTGGTAGGTAGCGGGCAAAGAGTCGTGGCATGTGTGTTTGTGTGCATGCATGGGTAAAAGTGATAGAACGGAGAGTGTTTTAATGAAGCTTTAATAAAATCTAGAAGAGGATGTATACATACATATTACAGGGTATGAATAGACAACGGTTTTTATTAAAGGCATAAAAAAAAAAACCCTCGCAAAAAGTAGTAGGAGAAGCGAGCCAGATGTGGGAGGTCTTCGAGCACCCTGGAGAAAGAGCTGTAAAAGGTAAGAAAAAAAAAACTGTAAAAATACTAGAATATAAAACATAAAAAAGTCAGAAGTGTATGTATTGGTGGTTACCTTAAGTATAGTCGTAGTATGGAACCTTCTTTTTTTTTTCGGGCTGTAAAGGTAAAAAAAAAAAGTGTTAGAAAGCAAAAAACAAGATGTTGTACGTAATACCACCTGATGGAAGCATCCTTCATCTAGTCGTCGGTAGTTGTGTGTAAGAAGTGTAGGGTAAGGGTAGGTTAGGTTAGGGTAGAGGTGTGAGTAAACTTCACCTAAAAAAAAAAAAACACGAGATTAGTCATGTAAGAAATACAAAATGTGTAAAATAAAATAGGCTATAACGGAGCGACGCCAGGTGGAATAGTGCCTTCAATTCGAAAGTCGGAACGTAGTTCAGACTGAGAATTTAAGGACGTGGATGGAGACTGGGGGAAACGGAGTGATAACAGCTAGGAAAATAAAAACTAAAAGTTCACCGGCAGTTCTCTGAAGGGAGAACTGGCGGCTTAAGGGAATCCCCGGGAGCGTCCGGCGGGAGGGGATAAGCCCCAATACACGTAAAAATAAGAAACGAGACATGTAAAGTAGCGATATCGAGAGGCCATATTGCGCGTCTACGGTCTAGCTACCGTGTGGAAGGGGGGCATCATTGGAGCGAGTCGTAAAAGTACAAAGATGTAATACGACTCGTTCCAATGTCGCACTCTTCCAGACGACACCCGGGCGATACCACCAGGAGGCCCGTAATCCGCTGCGACATGTAAGGGATATGACATCCATTGACGTGTCGTGTTCATCACCCAAATTTGGAATGCCCAAACGCTAGCCGTTCGAGGGTTCCGACGTTTTTTCGCCGGTTCTAATTGCATGACAAAGATGCCGCGTAGTCGAAAACAATATTATGTTCAGCGCCTAGGTTTCGAGTAGAAAACTAGGTGTTTGATTATCGTAGTCGTTAATAAAGGATATGGCCAAAAAAGAACATATATGGACGAGGAATGAAACAAAAATAAATAAAGCCGGACACAGAGTTACTAACCCCCACGCAGATGCGTGAAGTAACATTTTATTATATGAAATACAGACTCTACTAACAAAAAAGGCCGAGTTTAAGACTCCTATTCTACAACATGAAAAAAAAAAATAATACAGTGTAGGTTGAACTAGGAAAATGAACAAAATATGTAATTGAGTTTAGGACTCCTAACAAAAAAAGTTCGAGTTTAAGACTCCTATTCTACAACATGAAGAAAAAAAAACCAACACCATGAGAAATAGCAGACTCTAATAATCACACATTGTAAAAAAAAAAGGTGTAAGACCTGTACATTTCATTTAAGAGGGTGTTAAGACCCTTAGCAATCGTAAGAAAGGTTTAAGACCTGTACATTTTCATTTAAGAGACCCCTTGAAAAAAAAAACCAACAGTAACGCATTTTTCTTTCTCTCTCCCACAGTCAATAATTATAATAGTGGCTTACAGCACTGAATGCACTCTTTATTCTCGAAAGGCGTAGGTGTAATAATTTTGAAATGTTTTTTTACGAAGCGAACGACGCGGCGGTCGTTAAAGTCCTTCGTCATGGGATGAAAATGTTGCTGGATACGTGTCATGGGGAGACCATTAGCTCTATGGTACAGAAAATAAAGACAGTATTGGCCGCATACCGTACTACATGGTCCTTGATAAGTGTGTAGATTATAATGTTTGAAGGTAGAATTTCTACCGAGGAAACGCAGGATGTGTATGTTTTTAGGTTTCAGACCGTAGCTGTCAAAGTAGTCAACGGACGCCTTGAGGTGGTCGAAATAGATGGCGACCCAATGACTCCCTGGTTTGGAAGAGGGGTCCAAATTAACGATGTAGGCCGAATGGGTGGCTGTTCTAGGTAGTTGATCGGAAGCGTAGACATCTCCGAATAAAGGCCCGAGTTTCTTGTGGCGGCTAGCTGCGGTGCGCAATTGATCGGTTTGCATTATTTTAGTGTTCGTATAGAATGTTTCTAGATTGATCGATTTCAAGCACGGATTGATGCACCATGTAAAGCACTAAATTGATAGTTTCCGGCAGGACTTCTTTGAAACTAATGTCGATGCGGAGAGATCCTTGACGAATAAGGTTATAGTGACACTCTCCTTGGCTTTTATCGGCAGTTAAGTCAAAGGCGTACAAGGCATTGCCTTCGGGGTAATCGCCATATGGGATGAGTGGAGGCGAGCCCGAAACCAGTTTGTTGGTATCTTGAAAAAGTGAGTAATAATTTCGGACGTATAAAGAATTTGTATAGTCCGGTTTGTAAGGAATAGAGGGAATAGTTTTTCCATCGGCTTGCAAAGCGAGATAATTAACGTCGTAGTGGGCAAAGTTGTAAGGGTTTTTGGTATAACTACCGTTGTAGGCGCTATTTGAAACCAGGCCGAGAAGACAAAACGAAGGCATGTTTCCTAGAATGGCATTGTCGAGGTTCCCTTGTAAACTGCCTTGAGGTATAGTAAAAGTCTTAATTTCCACACGTCGGACGGGGTACTTTGCGGAACCGTCTTTTAAAGCCTGGGTGAACCCGACCAACACTGCCGGCGACGGTGTGACGCGACGGACGAACAAGGTTGCCTTAGTGATGTTTACGCGGTAGCTCGGGTTGGTTTCGCTGCTCATTAAACAGAATGCGTCTTTACTACGGATTAATTTGAGACGTAAATCTACATTGTTTAACAAAAGTCTGTCTTGTTGAAACAGGTCGCAGTGAGGGCGACCGTACAAGTCTATAATTCTGCTAGCTTTTATACGTTTGGTACGTTCTTTAAGACCAACGTTGTTTCCTCCAGGATTTCCAATATCGAAATTACCGGCAGTATCGGCTTGCCATAGTTGACTGGAGAGGTGACCGGCTTTAGCATCGGAGCCGTGGGTCAGTAAAGTCTCTAAATAAGAGCGAAATGCATAGCCATTATCGCTATTAGACACTTGTTTTCCATTTAATGTACAATCGCATTGTGAAAAAAGGGAATGTAGAAGTAGATTTACAGGGCCGACTTTTTCGGTGTCCGTTAAAGCCGTCGACACGCCTTTGACTATTTTACATTGTACGTGTAAAAAAGACTGACTCAAATCCAAGAGACAGTCGGCAGCTCCGGGAACCACGAATTCGATAGGAGCGCCGTCACTTAATGTAGCTAAAGGATGATATTCGACTAATGTGTCGTCATTTATGGTCACTTGTACGGGAGGTGTCGTAAAGAGCTCGAGTTCTTCCTTGGTGCATGGGACGGAATCTCTGTCTGGTTTCAACGACATGATGACGAGGAATGAAAGGTGACGTAGTACGGTATGGGCCTATATACTTTTTTTTTTTTATTTAATCGAAAAAGTCCGCCTTTCTTCTAGGTTTGCTTCTTCTTTTTTTGGAAGGCTGTAGGCGCCGTAGTTTTTTCTTCCCACTTCCGGACTGGCAACATTTCTTCTTCCTTTTGCGACCCGTTCCCATTTGACCGCCCGTAGCAGCCGCTACGGCATCGCTTTTAGCGGCCCGCCAGCGCGTCCGAGCAGCTTCTTTAATAGATTGCCCAGACTCGACATCATCCAGCATCCTTCCTCCGGATCTTAGAGCGTATCGCCCTATCCCCATTAAACCTCTTTTTAGAAAAGGGACGGCCGAGCGAAAGATACCGCTCAAGAAATCCCCGAACCCCGCGCCTCTTTGTATTCGTCCCCCGGCAAAATAAGGGGCCCCTCCCCTCTGGCCAGGGCAATAGTGTTGCACGCATACGCGAGGATCTAATCCGTGGTAAGGGGTTCGCATAATTTTTTTTTTCTAAGGACGTCGTCTAAAGTGTAGTGTCAGGCTAACTTCTCCCGAGTTAAATGGAATGGCCACTCCCATGTCCGACATTATATAGACCCGAATGGTTTCGAAATTAAGACGCGCGAGTGGTTTGTAGTAAGGTTTAGTAAATATTACGTTCGTCATATCCCCTTCTCCGATTCTAACCACTCGCAACAAGGGAGCCAGAACGTCCCCAACTAGAGTCTCCGCCACTATGTCACTGTAAATATAAAGTGAATCGAACCCTCCGTCCAAGTTAAGTTTTATTTGCGACGCAGCTGATTTATGAAAAAAATGATCGGCTCTAAATCCTATTCTACTCGCCAAAACCTTGTTAATACTCACGCTTAATACTTCCAGAGGAGTAGTCTCTTTATCCGGCGATAAAATAATGGCTTGGAACCGTATGGACATTACATCCCCGACTTCCCCGTATTCGAACTTGGGATATTTAACGGCGCGTACTCTTTCTCTCATGACCCGGTTCAATGCATTCGTAATTTCGTGCCCCGTTTTGTAGTAACCGGGAGTTAAAGAAATGTTGATGGTAGATACAAAAGTCACGTAGGACACCCACCAACTCCCGTCGTTGAATTGTTGGAGAATACTTTCAGCCGTAGCTCTAGTATGGTCTTTTACATCGTCGTAATAACTCTCTTTCAGCAACTTATCCGATCTGTCCCAACCTAAAAATCTAGCGAGACTGTAGGACAAACATAGCCTAGCATCTGGAGGTAGTCTATGTTCTATTTCAACGCGCCTACCTACTCGATCGTAACTGAAAGTGATGGAAGGCATTCCCAATTCATTTTCGATAGTCTTATTTAAAAAAGTTAAAACTTTATCTATTTGGTAAGTGAAAAACACAAAATCCTTATTGAAAACTAAATCCAGCTCGGGTTCCACAGTCAATGTGGTTTCCCCACCCACCGCTTTATGCTGATTAAGAATCTCGAATTTAACGGGTTCCGGTATATCAAATTCTTGGTAATTGTACCTGGGAAATTTAACGTAAGTACGGGTTCCACATTTTAGAGTTAGGCCGCTACCAGAGGGCACGTTAGCCCAGTTTCTCGAGTATTGAAATTCGGCCAGTCCGACCTCCCAGCCACTAGCGGAAAGGTTTATTCTTTGAGCTAATTTCGTAGTGTAATCGTTAAGTGAATTTGTAGGAAAAAGATCTAAACTAGCATTCGCGGGTAAAGTCATATAGAAACTATCGCCCTCCATTATGTTTACAATTTCTTCAAATCTTTAGCCGGGATCCAACGGTTGTGACTTTTATCGTATCCTTCGAAAGACACTAGATACTTTTTGTTGCGTCCGACACCTTTGCTTCTCAAAACTTTGTCTACGCGATGATAGTCCTCGCCGTCCTTTTTAAGCACTTTAGCTACTTCGAATAAATAAAAGCGGCCTTTAATTTCCTCCCCGTTATAGTCTTTAAGTCTGACAGTAACTTGGCCCGAATCGCCACGTGGTATTAAAACGTGAGTTACGACAAATATTTCCCGCGACCATAAACCTCTGTAAGCTTTATCAAATTTCCCTTTAGATATAGAGATGCGTACTTTATCGCCTACTTTTAAAGGAACCTCCCGTCTTTTCTTTTTAGTCAAAGCCCGTCCTAGCCGCTTTAAATCGTCACCGAACAATTTACGCCACAATCGCGTATGGTTTGCTAGTGTGACGTCATCGGGAGCCATACCAGTGACGGAATGCCGCGTCTTGTTGTAAGAATCGACAATTTTTTGAATGACCGGCACGTATTCGTAAGTGCCTTTAGATAAAAAGAAACGATGCAATCTAGATTTAAGTTCCCTCTGCCATCTTTCTATCTTACTATTTTTTATATCTTCATTTTCGGTAGTAAAAAAATTAATGCCTTCTTCCTTAAAATAATCCTGGACCTCTTTCCCTCTAAATTCCATCCCTTTATCGCTGCTGATGTTCATTACTTTATGGTCCATGCGTTTAAATATTTTCTTAAACGCTTCGACCATTTCTTGCCCCGTTTTAGTACGTAACACTTCCACCCAAGCTTTACGACTCAGTCCGTCCAAACAAGTTAGAATGAATCTATACGGTTTATTATGGGGTCTTAAAGATACCATGTCCGATAAGTCACATTCTAAAAAACTACCCAGCCCACCCACTATAATTTTATTCCTTTTAAATTTATACCTCGTCGGTTTGGTTATAGTGTACGCATCCTGACGTAAAAGCCAGTCTTTAATGTCGGCTAAAGTATAAGATTTACCGTCTTTTCTAGCCCGTGAATGTAACTTGGTCGCTGACGCGTAGCTGCTGGCTTCCCCCAAACTGTCGTGGTACAACTTAGTTAAATAAGCGTCCATTTTTGTTTTTTTTTTTTTACTCCTCGAAAAAATCCCAGACTGAGTCGAGGTGTTTTCTACGTTTATTGCCTCGTTGCTTAGCGAGGCGTGGTAGTTTAATTCGCTCGTGTTCCACGATATCTTCTTTCCTTCTGGTTTCCCCCGCTGCAGGAGGAGGCGTGCCCGCCAGAGACAGGGTCGGGGGACCGGGTGAAAGAGGGGGGAGAAGAGAATGCTTTTTTGTAGTCGGGGTAAGACCGGTTGTTGGCGAAGGAACGACGGTTGCTGCCGACAGTCTAAATTGATCAATAAACCGATCTCTTTCTTGCTCGAGCTGACCTATATACTTCGCCTTAAAATCTAGGGGAAGATTTTCGGTTTTTAAAAGAGCGTCTATTCTGGCCTGAATCTCGGTTAATTTAGCGTATAACCCTCCTTCCGGTAGGTAGAGAAATCCGTGGGGTTGACTGCTGGCCGCCGGCGGTGCTGTTGTTGTTGTTGTTGGGCTATAATTTTTATAAACGTCTTCGGGGACTAAATACATTCTATTGAGTAGAGAACTCATTCTATTTATTACTTCCTCCAAATATACCTCCTAGTACCGACAGGGCCGTAGGAATGAGCCAAGGTAGTATTAATCCTCCTTTTTGCACCAAAACTGTTTTTCTGGATTTGAGCGAAGCTCGACGGTTACCCAAAAGTCGGATTTGCTTCTTATACTTTTTCAATTTACACCGCGTAGAAGGCGAGACTTTAAGTCTATTATTCAATAAGTTTAAGGCAATTTCTGAAATACAGTTCACTTGCGACTTGTCGGCGTGACGCAATAAATTCTTGCGTTGTTGACTGCTGAGTTTACATAATGCTTCAAGGAGCGGTCTATGCTTTCTGACGTTCTTCATCGAGACCTTCACGTCGAATAAACTAAAGTAGTTTCTCCGGGGAATATATGGGTTCGTAGCCGAGTCGCGTCGTCGGATTTAGAGTGCATGTCGACCAGTAAATATCCGAATTTCTGCCTGTTGATGGCGTCGTCGTAAGCGGCCATGAATTGTTTAGTTTTGGACGGGTAGGCCTGCGAGCCGAACGTCATTATTTGTCTTTTATCTCTCAAATTTCTCAATAGTACTAGATATTGAGCGTTTAAAGCGATGTCGCGCTGGTTTTTTCCTTGAGAGAATAAATTCTGAGTCAAATAAAAAATTGAAAAGTTATTGTGATGGCCGTGTCTAGTGAACAGTTCGGCGATATCGGCGCTAGATGTAGCCACGGCACTCATTAAGTCATCCAAAATTAATATTTTATGAATATTAGGATCGTAGCTAGCGATATCGGTAGGTAAACCTCTACGAAATTTAATCTTATCTTTATATCGGTCCATCCAACTCTGGTAACTAGAAAAATGCCAATATATTTCTTTAATTTCTTCGTCTACCATAGCGGCCGAGTTATCGATAAATTTCAGCACCCAGCTCGTTTTCCCACTTCCCGTAGGTCCAGCCACGACGCAGTTGAAAGGCGCGTGAAACTGGACGAAATCGGTAATTAAACGCTCACCCATACCGACTCGGCGCTGCTGCTGCTGGCGTTATTGACGGCGATATGACAGTAAGGCAGTCTGTACGTCCACACGATACAGTTTAAAAATAAAATGAGCAGCAAAATTATACTTTTACAAATCTCGTATTTAGGGTCGGCCACGAAACTAGAAGTTGTCGAGATCGAACGTGATCGTGATCGATCATCCATTACTGTCACGGAGCGAATGACTTAGACTCTTCAACCGTAATGTTTATATATTTTTTTTTTCCCTTCTAGTCCCCTTCT